>JALXFT010004672.1:0-143383 GCA_023376895.1 Aspiorhynchus laticeps
TCCTGAGCCTCAAGAAGGTACCAGCTGATACTCTAACTCTCATAATATTAAAACTTTTATACTTTTTCACATTTAAAAAATACAAATATATTTAAGAGACCCGTGCTAATTTATCAGAATATCATCAGATCTCATGCATTTGATGGTGTTATAAGTCATTTACCAAAAGTGGCCCATTTTAGCTGACTTTACCAAATAACCCCCTGCAGCTAAAAACACAACAACACACACACCATGCAACCATCATCATTTTTCATTGTCTTCTAATTTTTTCATTATTTTATCTACAATAAGGACTATATTAAGTGACCATCAACTTGGTTAGGGACATCGTTATGGTTTGCAATATTTTGTATATCAATCCAAAGCTAAATGCATGTGAAAGTAGCTCATATCACACTTGTAATGTTTATTTTTAAGAGTTTGTGTGAACAAGTGAACATAAAAAAAGCCAAAGGCCAACTATATAAAGAAAGCATATTTGAACTGATATGTTCTCAGGACGAAAGCAACTGTTAGTCTGGCGTTTACTCATCAGTTTAATACATCATCTGACTCCTTATTGTCAGAAACATCAGAATGGAGAAGACGCTTATTGGTGGAAATACTCCAGAGCTGGAGGAACACAAGAACTAGAGAAGCTGATATTTGAAGCCAGATTCGTTAAGAAGAGTAATAACAGAATAAATGTGAAATAGATCTTCTTCGTCTTGGACCTCAGCTCATTTCTCTGGAGGAAGACACACATCTCTCATACGCCTCTGAAGCAGTGTTGCCAACTGAGCACTTTTGTAGCTAAACTGGAGCAACTTTTTCTTCCAAAAGCATCTAGCAACAAATTGAGCAATTTTTAAAATGTATTTGGCAACTTTTGATAAGTGACTCAGACAATAAAAAGCACACATTTTCCATCCAAATTACACAAAAAGAAGAAAACCAAAGATGCCTCGCAGTACACACATCACGAGGACTGAGTTAGCTGCTATTTGCAATTATTCAATTTAATAATAATAATAATTGAATAATTGCTCATTTATGATACACTTTGTTAGCAGATTGTTGATCAGTTAGTACGCTGTAAGAAAATGGAAAAGAGTAATTTTCAAGGACATTATTATCCATAATCACCCTGTAACCATGCATAATTTAAAATGCAGGTAAAAAATCAATATGTAATATTCTTTCATATTAACACACTGTAGTAGATCGTGCTTTATTTTCACAGACTTTTCTTAGAGTGTGGCTCACTAACTATATAATAATACACTGCGTAAAGCATAATTGTTGAGATATTACTACACTGACATTTTTTAAGGTAAGTGGTCGTAAACAATTTATTTTAGCTACATTTAATTAAAAAAAAATATATATATATATGTTGAAAGTTAGTTAACTAAATTTGTTTATTTAAATAAATCGATTGCAACCACTTAGGCCTACCTAAAAAAAATCGAGTAAATTCAATTAATATTTTTTTCCGGTATAGCTATTAAAAATAACTTCAATTGTAATCATTCAAAAATGTGTCAGTGTTCAGTAATTCGATGCATTTTAAAATACAGTTATTTCTGTTTTAATATTATATTATGCATATTATTTTACAAACTAATCTAAATTAACACGCATGTTTTTTTTGTGATTTGATGTTGTGACACAATTTTGCGCCGTGATTATCATCACAATGTCATTCAGCAACTTTCAGCAACAAGTTGACGTTCCTGTGGCAGCTTTCTCTGCAGCACTGCTCTGAGGTTCGAGCTTCGCCATCGAGCGCTGCACGAGCACAAACACGTGTATATCGTCGCGCGCTCGAGGAGCTTCACACTCAGACAGATCGAGTAGTTTGCATGAGTGTTCTGCAGTGCTTCTGAACTCAGACAGATCGAGTAGTTTGCATGAGTGTTCTGCAGTGCTTCTGAACTCAGACAGATCGAGTAGTTTGCATGAGTGTGCTGCAGTGCTTCTGAACTCAGACGTGATCACACACTGTGTGGAGCACAATGCATCTTAAATCTGCTTTCCTTCTCTGTTTACTGGGCGGTAAGTGCGTTTATTTATTTTTTAATGGTATCTGATCTAGTTTTTCATTATGTTTAGTGTTCATTTCTGGAGCAATATAGATAATTGATTTAAAAAGCATGCATGTGGCCTGTGTTTGTTACTATGAGACACTGGTCTGTGTTTTTTTTAATTACATCAAACATCATTTAATCAGTCTGTCATATTCCACCAAATGATTTAAAGCCAGCACTAGGCTGTATGAATGGATCCTTAATAGAAAGTTTGAGCAAGATCTAGTTTAAAGTCTTTATTTATCACGGTCAAGATGTTAACTATAGGCTACTACCTCAGCACTTGTCACTTTCTGTTTAATTGCACATAATATCTACATTTATGCACATAGTTTTCACATACAAGGCTTAAGGCTAGTCCTAGACTCAAATGCATGTTTGTCTTACAATATCTTAAAATACCACATTGTTTTGTCTCAAGATGCACACCTTAATGTTTTCTTCTGAGGTGTTTTTAAATGTCTTAATTGAACTAAGGCCTAGTCCTGGCTTAAGCTAAACCCAGTCTGTGAAACCAGGCCATTGTTTACATTTATGCACATTTGTTGTCTTGTGTTATGTGTAGCGTATAGTGTATAATATGTACATGATGCATCAGTTATTTGTATGAAGAAGGCACCTGGAGGTTGTAGTTTCATTGCACATGTACAGTTCTTATCTCCTCAGCTAGGGTTGAGTTCAGAGTCAGTGCATGCGGTGATTTCTGGTGTCTCGTGCTGTTTGTGCTCCTCCAGGTGTGTTTGGCGCAGACACCGGTGACACTGAGAGCGTGTGGGTGATGCTGGGAGATTCGGTCACCCTGCACACCGGCATCGGCTCGGTTCGGAGAGACCATCACATCGTCTGGAGGTTTGGACCTGACAGTCCAGACAGCCAGATAGCCGAGCTCATGAAGTGGTCCTACATGCTCTCAGTGTTTGTGAGGGGAACGATGCCCTTCAGAGACACACTGCTGCTGGACCATCGGACGGGATCGCTGACCATTAATAACACCACACCTGAACACTCGGGGCTTTATACACTAACTATCATCCACAACAGAAAGACTTCCCGCAAGAAGTTTGACGTTAAAGTCTACGGTAAGAAAGTGCTGTGATTATCATTCAGATTATATGTAATGATTATGACTCCAAAAACCAAGTACTCGTAATTAATTATTACAATTTATGCATTTTATATATAATATCTATTTTACATTTTATACTGCTTGTAATCAGGTTGCAGTTATTTTTTTATTGATTACCTGATAGCATATTGTTGGTAGTAAGTTATTCATAATTTGATTTTGAGCGTGTAATATTGTTGTTTTCATGTTTATTAATGTTTCCCATGTTTTTCTCAGCCAAACCCCTTTGACATGAAATATTTACTTGAAATATCTCTGAGGAAGTTAATTAATATTTCAATAATTTAACACACACTCGCATGTTTTCAGTTCTCTGATGTTGCTTCATAGTCACATTGACATGTTAAACATGCAAACTAATTATTTATATTTGTAGCGTTTAAGTGTTTATGTAATTTATTTTACTTTGCATATTTTATGTTTTAATTAATTATTAGTTTTTTATCTAATCAAACATACACTGCAGTTCTTACATTAAGCCCAGTTTGGGAAACCCTGGTGTAATGTAATGATACATGTGTCCCTGCAGCACAAAAGCAGTCATAAGTAACACAGGTATATTTGTAGCAATAGACAACAATACATTGTATGAGTCAAAATTATCCATTTTTCTTTTATGCCAAAAATCATTAGGATATTAAGATCATGTTCCATGAAGATATTTAGTAAATTTCGTAGTGTAAATATATCAAAGCTTAATTTTTGATTAGTAATATGCATTGCTAAGAACTTCATTTGAACAACTTTAAAGGTGATTTTCTCAATATTTAGATTTTTTTGCACCCTCAGATTCCAGATTTACAAATAGTTGTATCTCAGACAAATATGGTCCTATCATAACAAACCATACATCAATGGAAAGCTCATTTATTCAGCTTCAGATGATGCATAAATCTCAATTTCAAAAAAATTGACCCTTATGACTGATTTTGTGCTCCGGGGTCACATATAAAAAAAAAAAAATTTTTTTAATTATTTATTATAAAAATTATCCTCTAACACTAATGATATCTATTCTTTTTCCATTCTACTTTTTATTTATTATTTAAAAAAAAAAAAAATAACGTATACAGATAAAGTATAAACGTATAAAGAGACGTATACAGCACTTACATATTGTTGCTCTTTTGTTGGTTTTGATTGCTTCGAATGTCCTCATTTGTAAGTCACTTTGAATAAAAGCGTCTGCTAAATGAATAAATTTAATGCTTAATGCACTTTGTGATGTTGATAACAAAGAATGAAATATATTTTCTTTCTCTGCATTTTTATATCAATATGGTATGTTTAATGGTAAATTTAAAATGTGACCCTGGAGCACAAAACTAGTCATGAGGGTCAATTTTTTGAAATTGAGATGTATGTATCATCTGAAATCTGAATAAATAATCTTTCCATAGATGTATGGTTTGTTATGATAGGACAATATTTGTAAATCTGGAATCTGAGGGTGCAAAAAAATCTAAATATTGAGAAAATCATCTTTAAAGTTGTTCAAATGAAGTTCTTGGCAATGCATATTACTAATCAAAAATTAAGCTTTGATATATTTACGGTAGGAAATTTACTAAATATCTTCATGGAACATGATCTTAATATCCTAATGATTTTTGGCATAAAAGAAAAATGGATAATTTTGACCCGTACAATGTATTGTTGTCTATTGCTACAAATATACCTGTGTTACTTATGACTGCTTTTGTGCTGCAGGGACACATATGTAATGTTTAATGTACTTCATAATGTTGGTAACAAAGAATGAAATGCATTTTCTGTCTCTTTGCATTTTATATCAATATGGTACGTTTAATGGTAAGTTTAAAACATGTTAGATAAACAGCAGTCAGATTACATTAGCAGCTACAGTTTATCATGTAATCTGTAATCAGTGACAGTAATCTAGTAATATACCCAGCTCTGCACACATCTCAGTCTTGTTGCAGCTCATTGGATGTGTGCGTCTCTTATGGATGTGTTTTCTGAGATGGTTATATGTATTCTCCAGCTCCTCTCCCGGTCCCCGTCATCAGCGCAGACTCCTCACACAGATCCACAGGTTCAGCGTGTGTCCTGATGTGTTCAGTGACCAATGCGTCCCGGGTCACTCTGTCCTTCTTTAAGGGCAGTGATTTAGTGTCCTCTGACTTCAGCAGCTCTCTCTCTCTGCCTCTGGATGTGGAGCGTCAGGATGAAAACACCTACAGCTGTGTGGTCAATAACTCCATCAGCAACCACACCACGCTCTTCAACACCAGCCGTCTCTGCCAGCCGCCTCCAGCTGCCTCAGGTTTATTCTGCTCCTCTCCTTTAACACCACTGACTCTTACAGACTAGACTGGACTGTGTCGTAACTGAACGTTTGGGCATTTGTGCTGTTGTGCTCATAATTCACCCAAATATGAAAATTATCAGCCTTTCTTCACCCTTATGTCCTTTGAAACCCATAAGAAGATATCTGAAGAATATTTCAGCTGCTGTCTATTTCTTTCAATATGCGAGACCAAAGAATAACAAAGTGCAGTTAACGGTAAAATTATTTGTGCTACAAACCAGTGTGTTTATGATTGATAATGAATTAAATTAGTATCCTCTTAAGACCCTGCGACCTCATATGAGGACATTATATTTCAGTGTATTTCTCTGAGACTGTGCATGTCTGGATGTCCTGTACAGAGCACATTCAGAGCTTTACAGAGATACTACATTATTGGATGTGACCACTCCCTCTCTTTGCTCTTCAAAAATGTCTGATATAAAAAAAAAAATAAAAAAAATTAATTTATGGAAATATGATTTTTTTTTGTAATTATCATTTAAATCTGTCTAATTTTAAACTGTGTCATAAATCAACATCTCAAGAAAATGTTATGTGGGTTTCAAATCAAAATATGACTTTCTGTTACTAAACAGGACATTGATTTCATAAACATCCTCATATGAGGACACCGGGACTAAAAGCATGTTTATTATGCATTTTGGGAGACATAACAAATGAATAGGGAAATAAATTATATTTCAATATTCTATGAAATATTATATTATTATGAAAATCGTGTCAATTATTACTCCCATTATTACACTTCTTTTTTCATTACATGTTGCCCCAAAATACATTAATATGCAAATTAGATTTAGTTTATAGATGCATTGTTTATAATGAGAAACCCGTTTATGGCCATTTTACACACATTTTGCAGAAAGAAAAATGGTATATCGAATCATTCTGTTATAACATAGTTGAGAATCATCTTTATACAAAGTTTTGAAAAAAAAAAAATCCTGAAAACTAAAAATTTATTGATTTAAAAAAATCTGTTGTTTTTGCCTATGCATGTTCATTCATGTCTTTTAATTTTTTTAAAGAAATTGAGTCCCGATGTCCTCTACCGAGGACATAGCATAACTTATGAATGAAATATCATTAAAATATTTTTTTAAATGTTTTTATTAATGCTCTAAACAATGTAAAACCTTTTTCTCGGGTCTCAGGAGGATATGATAGCAAAAACCAGTTTGCAATATCGAGCAGCATAATTCAGAATCAGAAAGTTTTATTGCCAAGTATGCTTGCGCATACAAGAAATTTGTTTTAGTGTCATAAGCTTCCAGTTCACAGAGACAACAACAACACACAGACAATAAAAATAAGATGGGAATAAAAAATAACATGTAAATAAAAAAAATATTGAAACATAAATAATTGTATGTACAGTTGTGCTATAGATGATATAATGGAATGGAATAGAATGAGATGC
This sequence comes from Aspiorhynchus laticeps, assembly GCA_023376895.1. Taxonomy (NCBI): domain Eukaryota; kingdom Metazoa; phylum Chordata; class Actinopteri; order Cypriniformes; family Cyprinidae; genus Aspiorhynchus; species Aspiorhynchus laticeps. Next base: position 6,954 of record JALXFT010004672.1, read on the forward strand.
AGGGATATGCTAGGATGGAGGCGGTAGCCAATAAATATAAGGTTATTGCATAATGTGTGGGGGGGGGGGGCATTTAACTGTTCATAAGGTGGATTGCCTGAGGGAAGAAACTGTTCTTGTGCCTGGCTGTCCTGGTAATTGGGGCTCTGTAGCACCGGCCAGATGGCAAAAGTTCAAAAAGGGGATGACTTGGATGTGAGGGATCCAGAGTGATTTTCTGAGCTCTTTTCCTCACTCTGGATGTATACAGTTCTTGGAGGGTGGGCGGGGGCACCAATAATGCTTTCAGCAGTCCGAACCGTTCTCTGTAGTCTTCTGATTTTGTAGCTGAACCAAACCAGACAGTCATTGAAGTGCACAGAACAGACTCGATGATGGCTGAGTAGAACTGTTTCAGCAGCTCCTGTGGCAGGTTAAACTCCCTCAGCTGGTGAAGGAAGTACAACCTTTGTTGGGATTTTTTTTTTACAATGGATTCGATGTGAGTGTCCCACTTCAGGGGAGTGGGACACGTCCCACCTGAGAGATGATGGATCCCAGGAACCTGAATGACTCCACTGCAGTCACAGTGCTGTTCATGATGGTGAGTGGGGGGAGTGCAGGGGGCTTTCTCCTGAAGTCCACGATCATCTCCACTGTTTTAAGCGTGTTGAGCTCCACGTTGTTAAGACTGCACCAGACAGCCAGCTCCTTAACCTCCTGTCTGTAAGCAGACTCGTCACTGTCCTGGATGAGGCCGATGAGTGATGTGTCATCTGCAAACTTCAGGAGCTTGACAGAGGGGTCTTTAGATGTGCAGTCGTTGGTGTACAGAGAGAAGAGCAGTGGTGAGAGAACACAGCCCTGAGGGGCGCCAGTACTGATGGAGCGGCTGTCTGACATGACTCTCCCCAGTCTCACTAGCTGCTGCCTATCTGTCAGAAAGCTGGTGATCCACTGACAGATGGAGCTAGGGACAGAGAGCTGGGTTAGTCTTGTCTGGAGGAGAGTAGGGATGATAGTGTTTAAGGTCGAACTAAAGTCCACAAACAGGATCCTCACATAAGTCCCTGGTCTGTCCAGATGTTGCAGGATGAAGTGCAGTCCCATGTTGACTGCATCATCCACAGACCTGTTTGCTTGGTAAGCAAACTGCAGGGGGTCAAGTGATGTCCTTCAGATAAGCCAGAACCAGGTGAAATATAGTAATATAGTCTATAGTAATTTATACCCTCCTGTAATTTGGCTCTGAATCTCAGGTGAAAATGTAATTTTTGTCCCTCTTCTACAAAACAAGCACTATTCAGTAAATATACATCCATGACATTTAATATTTTGGCTTTCATCACTATACATGTTTGTTTTTCTTCAGATTTTTTTTTTTAAATATGTTCAAATATCTTCTTTTTTTTTTTTACAAACTGTAAAATTATACAAGTTTGGTCTGACATGAGTGTTAGAAAATAAACACAGAATTTTAATTTGAGGGATTAATTGCATGGAGCAATGCTTTGAGTTAATTTCTATATTCCCTGGTTCTGTTATTGTGCTTGACATCGAGCGGTTTGTCTGTGTTTGTGGTTTCAGACGAGCCTCTGCTGTACTGTCTGCTGCTGCTGATTCCTGTCACAGTGATCGCTGTCTTACTCTGTGTCTGCAGAAAACAGAGAAAAGCAGAAGAAGAGCGTGAGTATCACACACCAGTACTTTATACAGCGCTTTTAACAACACGCTTCACACTACACTCACAGGTTTGGAAGTCTTCAGCTTATCAAGGCTACATTAATTTAATAAAAAACACAGTAAAAACAGCAACATTGTGAAATAATATTACAATTTCAAATATCTGTTAAACTGTAATTTATTTCTGTGACGCGCAGCTGTATTTTCAGCATCATTACTGCAGTCTTCAGTGTCACATTATCTTCAGAAATCATAATAATATGCTGATTTGCTGCTCAAGATACATTTCTGATTATTATCAATGCTGAAAACAGTTGTGCTGCTCAATATTGCAGTGAAAATAGTGATATATTTTATTTTTTAAGATTCACAGCTGAATAGAAATTTCAAAAGAACAGCATTTATTTGAAATGGAGATCTTTTGTAGCGTCTTTACTGTCACTTTTGATCAGTTTACATTATATTTATATTTAGTCATTTAGCACACTTTTATTCAAAGCGACTTACAAATGAGGACAACAGAAGCAATCAAAATCAACAAAAGAGCAATAATATACAAGTGCTGTAACAAGCCTCAGTTAGCTTAACACAGTACACTAGCAAGGTTTTATTTTTTTATTTTAATTATATAATAAATAAAAAGAATAGAGCAAGCTAGTGTTATTTTAAAGAAAACAAGCAGTTAGTAAATGAATGGAGTGCAAGTCTAAATTTTTTTTTTTTTTTTTTTTTGCCATGCAATTTAATGCATATTCAAGTATTCATTTATTTTGGGGGGAAATGTGTGGTTTTGAAAAACATGCTTTGGTAAATGTTTTCTTTTAACACGTGGTGTTTGTTTTAAGCAGCTGATGAACAGTGCTGACGCTGTAGAGAACTGTGAAGATGCACAAACCTCCAGAACAGATGAAGAGACGATCACTGCACCAGAGAAACTCTGTTTTAATATAGTATTTGATTTTATTGTGTGTTTTGTCACCATCTCTCAGAATGTCCATCCAGACATGATGAAAATGGTTTCATGCAACCCTTCGGTTGATGTGAAATAATGTCTGTCAGTGCTGCTAACTGAAGAACTGAAGCAGGTTTGTCAGATTTCACTTGTGTGATGATACTGGAACATTGTTGTGAAGTGAAACGTGACTGAAGATGTTTTAATCCTCAGTTACACATACTTTGTATTTAGTGTATTTTTTTAAGATTGCATCAGTTGCTTTGCTGCAGCTTTTGTCTGTATTTCCTTTGTATACTTGGATTTATTTTAAATAAATTATTTTTTTAATTGACTTTGTCATTTAATGAAGTGAAATCACAGGTAAATTTGCTTTTACAGTTCACTTTGTAACCAGTTTCAGTCAATTAAACCCTGTTCTGTATTATGATTATGATTCATCTCTGCACTCAGATTAATAGTTCAATTATAACAACATATCAAAGTAGGCATAATCTTCAGATTCCCTGCCTTTTAACATCAAAACGTTATTTAGCATAAGAGTAGACTTGGAAAATAACATGAAAGAGTAGGATCAGGCTATACACTTATAATATAGAATATAATATGTGTCCCTGGAGCACAAAAACAGTCATAATAACACAGGTATATTTGTAGCAATAGCCAACAATACATTGTATGAGTTTTTCTTTTATGCCAAAAATCATTAGGATATTAAAGATCATGTTGCATGAAGATATTTTGTATATATCCTACCATAAATATATCAAAACTTAATTTTTGATTAGTAATATGCATTGCTAAGAACTTAATTTGAACAACTTTAAAGGTGATTTTCTAAATATTTAGATTTTTTGCACCCTCAGATTCCAGATTTACTAATAGTTGCATCTCAGACAAATATTGTGCTATTATGTATTTGTGAATGCGAGTCATTCCTGCAGGCGGCGCGAGCGGCAGCGGGTTTCCCGTCACGAGCGGCGAACAAGACATCAGACATGGCGCTCGTGCCGGTTCGCGCACTGCTCACTTTAAGGAGAACAGCACTTGGAATTAATAAAGACATCTGGTCAAACTGGACGCCTGTATGTCATTATAGCAGTAAACCTGGTGTCATACAGAAACACAGGCATTCTCCGCCGGAAACAGTCGACAGAGGTAAGTCGTGAGCTGGTGAACACATGATGTAAGCGCCTCGTGAGTGTCATCACGAGCGTGTTATTATCTCTCAGGTGCTGCTGATCTCCGAGAGTTTCCTCAGCCGAAGAACCTGCTGTACGCCACGCTGTCCAGAGCTCTGGGGCTGTCCGAGCTCAGCCAGTATATCCAGTACAGCTGCACCGATGGAGAGCTCAAGGTGACTCTCTCTCTCTCTGTGTCTCTCACTGTGTGTGTGTCTCTCTCTCTCTCTCTCTCTCTCTCTCTCTCTCTCACTGTGTCTCTCTCTGTGTCTCTCTCACTGTGTCTCTCTCTCACTCTCTCTCTCTCTCTCTCTCTCTCTCTCTCTCTCTCTCTCTCTCTCTCTCTCTCTCTCTCTCTCTCTCTCTCTCACTGTGTGTCTCTCTCTCTCTCTCTCTCTCTCACTGTGTCTCTCTCTCTCTCTCTCTCTCTCACTGTGTCTCTCTCTCTCTCTCTCTGTGTGTCTCTCTCTCTCTCTCTCTCTCTCACTGTGTCTCTCTCTCTCTCTGTGTCTCTCTCTCTCTCTCTCTGTGTGTCTCTCTCTCTCTCTCTCTCTCTCACTGTGTCTCTCTCTCTCTCTGTGTCTCTCTCTCTCTCTCGCAAGATTCAAGATTCAAGATTCAAATAGCTTTATTGGCATGGTGAAATAAATATTTACATTGCCAAAGCTTTAATAACAATATAAATAATAAAATAATAATGAAGAAAAAAAAAAAAAAAAAAAAATCCGTCTTCTAATATTTCTAGAAGTGCCTCTAGGTATCATATGGTGAGTGTGTTGGTAGTTGTGTCCCGCTGGAGGCTCTTTCGTCGTGACAGGACCTCACGTACCTGGCGGCCAGGTTTGAGCTTGCTGGGCTTTCTCCGAGCAGGTATGGGAGTTTGTCCAGATTTGGTTTCTGATGGAAGTCTTTGTGGTGAGTTGTGAAATGGGGATAGAAAGTGTCCCTAATTGGTGCATATTTAAGGCAGGATGTCAGGAAGTGCAGCTCTGTTTCCACTTCATCTCCTGTGCAGTGGGGACACAGCCGGTCTTCTTTTGGTAGCCAGGTCTGTCTGTGTCTGCCTGTCTCTATGCTGAGATGGTGTTGACTGAGTCTGTACATGCTCAGGACTTTTCTCAGTTTAGGGTCACTCACTGTACTCAGGTATCCTGCCAATTCATATTCTCTATTGAGGGCCAAATAGCATTCCAATTTACTTTGTAGGGCTGTTGCGTCTCTCCAATGTTTCAGGTATTTTTCTTTTTGTGCTTTAATTATTTGGTTTGGTCTGGCTAAGTTTTTATTCTCAGTCAGACCTGTTGTGGTTTGTGTAGTCAGCTCTAAGACCAATTGTCCGAGGGCGTTTCTCTCTGGTGTCAGCTCTTGGTAGTTCAGGGCTTTGTGATGAAGGGTCTGTTTATCACTATTTTTTAGGTGGGCATGGAATTTAATAGCCCTTTTTTGAATTGTGATTATAAGTGGGTATAATCCTAATTCTGCTCTGCAGGCATTATTTGGGGTTTTGCGCTGTACTCGGAGCAACACTTTGCATAGTTCGGTCTGCAGAGTCTCTATTGGGTGTTTGTCCCATTTAGTGAACTCTTGGTTTGTGAGTGGACCCCAGACTTCACACCCGTAGAGTGCGATGGGTTCTATTACTGATTTGATTATTTTGATCCAGATTCTGATTGGGATGTCAATTTTGATATTTCTCTTAATAGCGTAAAAAGCTCTCCGTGCCTTGTCTCTCAGGTCGTTCACAGCTTTGTTAAAGTTCCCTGTGTTGTTAATATTTATGCCAAGATAAGTGTAGTTCTGCGTGTGCTCAAGGAGCATGTTGTCTAATTTAAAACTATGATGTTGGTCTTGGTGGCTGGGTCTTTTTTGGAAAATCATTATTTTAGTCTTTTTGGTGTTAACTGACAGAGCCCATGACTGACAGAAGCTGTGCAGGAGGTCTAGATGCTGCTGTAGACCCTCTTTAGTGGGAGACAGCAGCACCAGATCATCAGCAAACAGGAGGCATTTGACTTCAGTGTCTAGTAGAGTAAGTGTCTCTCTCTCTCTCTGTGTCTCTCTGTGTCTCTCTCTCTCTCTCTCTCTCTCTCTCTCTCTCTCTCTCTCTCTCTCTCTCTCTCTCTCTCTCTCTCTGTGTCTCTCTCTCTCTCTCTCTCTCTCTCTCTCTCTCTCACTGTGTCTCTCTCTCTCTCTCTCACTGTGTCTCTCTCTCTCTCTCTCACTGTGTCTCTCTCTCTCTCTCTCACTGTGTCTCTCTCTCTCTCTCTCACTGTGTCTCTCTCTCTCTCTCTCTCTCTCTCTCTCTCTCTCTCTCTCTCTCACTGTGTCTCTCTCTCTCTCTCTCTCTCTCTCAAGATTCAAGATTCAAGATTCAAATAGCTTTATTGGCATGGTGAAATAAATATTTACATTGCCAAAGCTTTAATAACAATATAAATAATAAAATAATAATGAAAAAAAATAAAAATAAAAAACAAAATCAGTCTTCTAATATTTCTAGAAGTTCCTCTAGGTATCATATGGTGAGTGTGTTGGTGGTTGTGTCCCGCTGGAGGCTCTTTCGTCGTGACAGGACCTCACGTACCTGGCGGCCAGGTTTGAGCTTGCTGGGCTTTCTCCGAGCAGGTATGGGAGTTTATCCAGATTTGCTTTCTGATGGAAGTCTTTGTGGTGAGTTGTGAAATGGGGATAGAAAGTGTCCCTAATTTGGTCATATTTAGTGCAGGATGTCAGGAAGTGCAGTTCTGTTTCCACTTCATCTCCTGTGCAGTGGGGACACAGCCGGTCTTCTTTTGGTAGCCAGGTCTGCCTGTGTCTGCCTGTCTCTATGCTGAGATGGTGTTGACTGAGTCTGTACATGCTCAGGACTCTTCTCAGTTTAGGGTCACTCACTGTACTCAGGTATCCTGCCAATTCATATTCTCTCTTTAGGGCCAAATAGCATTCCAATTTACTTTGTAGGGCTGTTGCGTCTCTCCAATGTTTCAGGTATTTTTCTTTTTGTGCTTTAATTATTTGGTTTGGTCTGGCTAAGTTTTTATTCTCAGTCAGACCTGTTGTGGTTTGTGTAGTCAGCTCTAAGACCAATTGTCCGAGGGCGTTTCTCTCTGGTGTCAGCTCTTGGTAGTTCAGGGCTTTGTGATGAAGGGTCTGTTTATCACTATTTTTTAGGTGGGCATGGAATTTAATAGCCCTTTTTTGAATTGTGATTATAAGTGGGTATAATCCTAATTCTGCTCTGCAGGCATTATTTGGGGTTTTGCGCTGCACTCGGAGCAACACTTTGCATAGTTCGGTCTGCAGAGTCTCTATTGGGTGTTTGTCCCATTTAGTGAACTCTTGGTTTGTGAGTGGACCCCAGACTTCACACCCGTAGAGTGCGATGGGTTCTATTACTGATTTGATTATTTTGATCCAGATTCTGATTGGGATGTCAATTTTAATATTTCTCTTAATAGCGTAAAAAGCTCTCCGTGCCTTGTCTCTCAGGTCGTTCACAGCTTTGTTAAAGTTCCCTGTGTTGTTAATATTTATGCCAAGATAAGTGTAGTTCTGCGTGTGCTCAAGGAGCATGTTGTCTAATTTAAAACTATGATGTTGGTCTTGGTGGCTGGGTCTTTTTTGGAAAATCATTATTTTAGTCTTTTTGGGGTTAACTGACAGGGCCCATGACTGACAGAAGCTGTGCAGGAGGTCTAGATGCTGCTGTAGACCCTCTTTAGTGGGAGACAGCAGCAGCAGATCATCAGCAAACAGGAGGCATTTGACTTCAGTGTCTAGTAGAGTAAGACCGGGCGCTGCAGACTGATCCAGAGCTCTCACTAACTCATTTATGTATATATTGAACAGTGCAGGACTTAAGCTGCAGCCCTGTCTCACTCCACGACACTGAGGGAGGAATTCTGTGTGTTTGTTACCAATCTTAACAGCAAATTTGTTGTTTTTGTACATTGATTTGATGATATCATATGTTTTTCCTCCGATGCCGCACTGGATTAATTGAAGAAAAAGACCTTCATGCCAAATGGAGTCAAAAGCTTTTTTGAAGTCAATAAAGCATGAAAAAATTTTGCTTTTGTTTTGGTTGATTTGCTTATCGATTAAGGTATGGAGAGTGTATATATGGTCTGATGTGCGATATTTTGGTTGGAAGCCAATTTGACACTTGCTCAGGACATTTCCGTCTCTAAGAAAATGGGCTAGTCTGCTGTTTAGGATTTTGCAGAAAAGTTTCCCTAGGTTGCTGTTTACACATATGCCACGGTAGTTATTGGGGTCAAATCTGTCTCCGTTTTTATGGATTGGGGTGATGAGGCCTTTGTTCCAGATGTTGGGGAATATACCTGAACTAAGGATGATATTGAAGAGCTTGAGGATGGCTAATTTGAATTTGTGCTCTGTGTATTTTATCATTTCATTTAGGATGCCATCGACACCACAGGCTTTTTGGGTTTTCAGGGTCTGTATTTGGTCTAATAGTTCAGCTAGTGTAATTGGAGAGTCTAAGGGGTTCTGGTAGTCTTTGATGGTCGACTCTAAAACCCTTAGTTTTTCGTACATTGCATTTTGTTCCCGATTGTTTTCTATATTACTAAAAAGGTTGGAGAAGTGGTTTATCCAAACATCTCCGTTCTGGATGGCTAGTTCTTGATGGTAAGATTTGTTGAGTGTATTCCAATGTTTCCAGAAGTGGTTGGATTCTAAGGATTCTTCAATTTCTTTGAGTTGACTTTTTGTGTTTTGTTCTTTTTTCTTTCTTAAAGTATTCCTATATTGTTTAAGTTTTTCATGATAGAGATGATGGATGTTCTCGTTGTCAGCCTCTCTGTGTTTCTGGTTTGATAGGATTCTTACTTCTTTCCTAAGTCTTTTGCAGTCATTGTCAAACCATCTCTCAGTGGCATGTGGTCTTTTTGCTTTTCTTTTTGTGGTTTTTAAATTGGATAATGTTGCTGAGACCTCAAATATTCTGTTCAGCTTGTCTACTGCTAGGTTTGTACCTTCACTGTCGTGCGGGAAAGGAGTGGCGAGGAATTGATCTAATAGGACTTGAATTTTTGTTTGACCAATTGTACTTAGATATGTATCTTTACTGTCTTGTTTCCATCTATACGTGTTTCTAAGTGAGTGGAGCTGGGTTTGTTTAGATGTTTCTTGGTTGGGCGTTGCTCTGGTTAAGTAGAGGGTTATTTTACTATGGTCTGATAGTGGGTTTAGTTGGCTGACTGTGAACGCTCTGAGGGAGTTTGGGTTAAGGTCTGTAAGAAAATAGTCGACTGTACTGCTACCAAAAGCTGAGCTGTAGGTGTATCTACCGTAGGAATCTCCTCTTAGTCTGCCATTGACTATGTACATACCTAGTGTGCGACACAGATGAAGGAGATGTGTTCCGCTTTTGTTTGTTGTTTTATCATAATTGTGTCTTCGTGTGTGTATAGGTGGGGGGAGGACGTCACCTCCAGGCAGGTGCTTGTCCCCCTGAGAGTTAAGGGTGTCCAGTTCTTCACCTGTTCTGGCATTTAGGTCTCCACAGACCAGTACGCTTCCCTGTGACTGGAAGTAATTAATGTCTACTTCAAGAATGGAGAAACTGTCTTCATTAAAATAGGGAGACTCTGCCGGAGGGATATAAGTGGCACATAGGAAGATGTTTTTCTCTGTTGCGGTGACTGTACTATTAATTTCTAACCATGTATAGAATTGTCCTGTTTTAGCTACTTTGACGGCATGGACAAGATTTGATCTGTACCAAATAAGCATGCCTCCCGAGTCTCTTCCTTGTGTCACTCCAGGCAGTTTAATAGATGGGATGATGAGTTCTCTGTAGTCTTTGGGGCAGCCGGTGGGTCCATCTCTGCTCCATGTCTCCTGCAGGATGATGATGTCTGAATTTTTTATTTCTGAGTTGAAATCTGTGTTTCTGCTTTTGAGGCCAAAGGTAGATGATCTCAGGCCTTGAATATTCCAGCATGATATTATAAATGCTTTGTTGTTCATAGGGTCTTAGTTTTGTTGATAAGTTTTGACCTATGACAGTAGGTGTGAGCAGATGAGGTTGAGCATCTGACGGATGTCTCTTAGCTCTGTTGTTGTGGCTTGCACTGGTGCTGTTGTGGGTTTTCTGCTCACAATCTGAGCATAGCTGTGACTGCCAGGGGCCTGCTGTGTATGAGGGGGGTAGGGGGTAGGCAGGAGTGGCTTTGGTCTGGCCTGATTCACTGAATGTGAGGATGTGAGGGCTGGGAGAAGATGCTCAGGTGTTGGCTGGGATGGTCTCAGCGTGTGAGAGTGCTGTTGTCTTCTGGATGTTCTCTCTGGGGGTACACTGTGCTTTCTTACAGGTCTGGGTGGAGGTTGTTGGACTCTGTTGCTCCTGGGGGTGCTGTGGCGGTTCCGATTCAGGGCCACGTCTTTGAGGGTCCTGGCGAAGACAGGAACAGCTGTTTTGTACAGATGGACATGGTCGTAGAGGCATGAGAAGTCCAGGGTGGGGTGGTGTGCCAGGTGCACGTTGGGTTTAAGCGCACAGGCACGGGAGAGGTTGGCATTCACCCGCTGGATAGTGTCAGGATGGAAGTCTTTTCGGGGCAGCAGTGTGGAGATGATAATTTTAGCATTTTGGAAGGTGGTTGAGGCCTTTTCAATCACTGTTTGTAATGATGTAGCCACCCTCTCCTGTTTGGCTCTCAGGTCGTTTGTGCCGGTGTGGATTATTATATGGCTTGGGGATCCCAGTTTGTCTACACTTAGTGATTTGAGTGCGCTCTGAGTGTTCGGACACCAGAGTTTGGTCACTCTGTGTTTGGGAAAGAGTTTCTTTTCATCAATAAATTTTCCATTTGAATCAATTAAAAGAGCGATTTCTGGTTTCAGCATTCCTTCTGTTGGTGTGGAGGGGTCGTCTGAGTGTGATGTGAGGGAAGTGTCTGATGGGAGAGGAGGATTCTGGCTGTGCTGAATCTCTGTTGTTTGGGAGCTGTGATCAGGGTGAGGGGTGTCCTGCTCCACCGGTTCCTCTGATGAGCTGAACTCACTGTGCTGTGCTCCTCTGTCCTGCCTCAGTTCTCTTATTTCCATCCTCATTGCTGTTAGTTGTGTCCTGTGTATCTCAGTCTGTTGTAAGAACTGTGTTTCCAGTGTCTCCAGCTGGGCCCTTAGTCCCTCTCTCACCTGCTGGAGTTCTTTCACCTCAGTCTGCAGTGTAGACAGCTCTCTCCTGAGGCTGTCCCTTTCTCTGTGCTTGGCTGTGGGGCTGTTGCTGGTCTGGTCTGTTGTCTGAACTTTTTGCAAGGAAAAGATCATCTCCTTGAGCTGGACCATTTCTCCCTCTAGCTCTGTGAACCTCTCCCTCATGTCAGTGCAATAGCAGTGTGAATGGGGGTCTTTGGTCTGGTTTATGCTCGAAGGGTCTCTCTGTTCTGTCTGATCCTCATTTGTGTGGATGCGGTGGGAGACTGACTCCTCAGGAGTGATTAGTTGGTCGCTGGTTATGGTCTCTTTCTGTGCTCTGTCTTTGATGCAGAGGAAGTCTTGTTCGAAGAGCCCATTGATGCTCTTTACCACCACTATACCCGTTGTTTTGTAGATATTAACATTGGTGGTAGTTGTGTCTTCCTCATTTCTTATTTTTAGCTGGAAACCCCCACAGATGCCTTTTCTTTCAGCAGAGGGGTAGTGTGTAATGACGGCCTTGTGCCATGCATAGGGCTTGTTGGTGTAGAATATCAGGTTACTTATGCTGCCATCTTTATGTAGGTCTGCAAAAAGTGTTTCTGGGTTGTCAGTCAGTCTTTTGTTTTTGTAGACTTTCCGTGCTGTTTCATTTGTGACATCTTTGGGATAGTGCAGAGCAATGGCCTTCACATATGGGGGTTGTTTAGGCCTAACGATCTGGTTGGAGGCTTCAGAACTCTTCTGAGGGAAGAAGGGGCGGGGCCAAGATGATGCACTGGCCATAGTTGATTTAGAACGTAAACAATCAACTGAATTAACTGCCACTGTTTTGTTTATTTTTGTCCTTGTCAGGATACAAAGTTATTAAAAATTAAAAATAAGTCAAAACGTAGGAAAAATAACTTATACTGATTCAAAAAAAGTCCAATTGTGTCCAAAATGTCTCTTTGTGTTGTTCCTCTAATTAAAAGCTCACAGAGAGCTATGAAATAGCAGTCTTATTTAAAATGTCTTTACCTTTCTTCTTCTGTAAGGTTTTTCTCTTAGTTGTTGTTTTTTGTTGTTTGATGTTATCTTTTCCAATGAATATCTTCTTCTGAAGACAGTTATCCTGTGAGTATCCTGTGATTAGCTGTGATTTGCTTCTCCTGAACCTCCCTCAGATTCAAGTGCATTTAAAAAAAAAAAAAAAAAAAAAAAAAAAAAAAAAAAAAAGACAAATCTGTCCAAAAATCAAAAATTCAACAAAAGGTTCGTCTAGATGTTGTTTTGTGTTGAATCTAATACTTTTTGAAGATATTTTAGATATTTTAAAATTATTATCTCAATTTCTCTCAATTTTTCAGGAGCTCAGTTCATGTCTGACTTTACTGTAGAATGTTCACTCTCTCTCTCTCTGTGTGTCTCTCTCTCTCTCAATTTCAATTTCAATTTAAGTGTGCTTTATTGGCATGACAAAAGCTATACATTTGTATTGCCAAAGCAATTGCAGCTGGGCTGCTCACAAATAGTGCACATTTGAATTAACAGAAAGGAAAATAATAATAAAATACAAATAAAAAAAATAAAAAAAAAGTATTAAGCATGTAGTGCAAAATAAATGGCTAGTGTAAGTATGTGTTAAAATAAAATTAAATAGATAAAGTATAAGATATACAGAGGCAAAATATACATTTAAGTAATATAGCATAATGTAATGTAGATGTGCTGGGAGCATCAGCTCAGGGCAGGTGGAGTGTCTTCTCTTCTGTGCTGACAGAGAGACACATATTGAGCAGCAAACACACAGCAGCTCTTGTGTTCTCTCTCTCTCTCTCTCTCTCTCTCTCTCTCTCTCTCTCTCTCTCTCTCTCACACACACTGGGAGCATCAGCTCAGGGCAGGTGGAGCGTCTTCTCTTCTGTGGTGACAGAGAGACACATATTGAGCAGCAAACACACAGCAGCTCTTGTGTTCTCCGAGCAGATACGCTAGTTTCTCCTGGTCTGGAAGAGTTTGAAATGTGGGATGGATCTGCTGTATTTTGTTGTAGAACACTGTCCGTATATCTGTGTATTTGGAGCATTCTGTTAGGAAGTGCAGTTCTGTTTCCGTCTGATTCAGATCACAGTGTGAACACAATCTCTGCTCGGGGGGCAGCCATGTTTGTCTGTGTCTGCCCGTCTCTATCATCAGCTTGTGTCCGCTGAGTCTGTATCTGGTCAACGTGCTTCTCAGTTTCTTATCCGACACTGTGTACAGATACTCTGCCATACTGTACTCTCTCTTTAGGGACAGATAGCATTGCATTTTACTCTGTTGTTGAGTTTGGGTTTGCCAATGAGTGATGTAACTCTGTTTGATTTGTGCAGTGATCTGATTGGTTCTGATGTTGTGAGTCAGAGCATCAGTAGATGTTAGTGAAGCATCAGGACTGAAGCTCTGGATCAGATGGAGGAATGGCTTGCTTTCTTTGCTCATCTCTTGGTATTGCAGGGCTTTATAATGGTATGATTGGGGGTCACTGAGCTTCAGATGTTTCCAGAATTTAATAGCCCTTTTTTGTATCTTTATGATTAGAGGATATTTGCCTAATTCTGCCCTACATGCGTTATTTGTTGTGTGCCGGTGCACGTGTAGTATATTTTTACAGAGTTCTGCATGCAGGGTCTCAATCGGGTGTTTTTCCCATTTAGTGAGATCTTGACTTGGGTTTGTCAGCGGACCCCACACCTCACTGCCATATAGTGCAATGGGCTCAATTACTGATTCTAATATTTTCAGCCAAATTCTAATAGGGATTTCTATAGGACATTGCCGTTTTATGGCATAGAACGCCCTGCGTGCTTTATCTCTCAGTTCATTCACAGCATGATTAAAGTTTCCAGTGGGTGTGATTTTCAAACCCAGGTAGTTGTAGTGTGATGTGTGTGCGATCTGGTTCGTGCCTAATGAAAATGTGTGTTGTGTTCCTTGGGATCTGGGTCTCTTCTGAAAGATCATAATGTTGGTTTTCTTCAGGTTGACTGTCAGGGCCCAGGTCTGGCAGTATTGCTCCAGCAGGTCCAGGTTCTGCTGTAGACCATGTTGAGTGGGAGACAGCAGAACCAGATCATCTGCATACAGCAGGCATTTGATCTCTGAGTCGTGTAGAGTGAGGCCAGGAGCTGCAGATCGCTCCAGACTGAGCGCCAGTTCATTTATATAGATGTTAAATAATGTTGGGCTTAAGCAGCAGCCCTGTCTTACTCCACGCTCCTGGGAGAGATACCTTGTACGTTTGGTGTTGATTTTTACGCCACATTTACTTTCAGTGTACATTGATTTGATGAGGTCATAGGTTTTACCTCCTATTCCACTTTCAATAAGTTTGTAGAATAGTCCTTGGTGCCAAATTGAGTCAAATGCTTTTTTAAAGTCAATAAAGCATGCATATATTTTACCTTTATCTTGGTTAACGTGTTTTTCAATTAGAGTATGTAGTGTATAGATGTGATCAGATGTACGGTAATTTGGTAAAAATCCGATTTGACTTCTGCTCAGTACGCTGTGTGTGGTGATGAAGTCTAATAGTCGAGCGTTTATTATGCTACTGAATAACTTTCCCAGGTTGCTGCTCACACAGATTCCTCTGTAGTTGTTAGGATCAAATTTATCTCCGTTTTTAAAGATTGGTGTTATCAAGCCTTGATTCCAGATGTCGGGGAAGTAACCTACACTCAGGATCACATTGAATAGTTTTAGAACGGCTAATTGGAGCTTGCTGCTTGTGTGTTTTATCATTTCATTTAATATCCCATCAGGTCCTGATGCTTTTTTGAGTTGGAGGTTTTTGATTTTTTCTGTAAGTTCTTTATCAGTTATTGGGAAATCTAATGGGTTTTGGTTATCTTTGATTGTTAATCAAAGATAACATCTTTGATGTTATCTGTTATCTGTTATCTGCATCTCTCTCTCTCTCTGTCTCTCTCACTGTGTCTCTCTCTCTCTGTGTCTCTCTCTCTGTCTCTCTCTCTCTCTCTCTCTCTCTCTCTGTGTCTCTCTCTCTCTGTGTCTCTCTCTCTCTGTGTCTCTCTCACTGTGTCTCTCTCTCTCTGTGTCTCTCTCTCTCTCTCTCTCACTGTGTCTCTCTCTCTCTGTGTCTCTCTCTCTGTCTCTCTCTCTCTCTCTCTCTCTCTCTCTCTCTCACTGTGTCTCTCTCTCTCTCTGTGTCTCTCTCTCTGTCTCTCTCTCTCTCTCTCTCTCTCTCTCTCTCTCTGTGTGTCTCTCTCTGTCAATTTCAATTTCAATTTAATTACAGCTGCACTGATGGAGAGCTCAAGGTGACTCTCTGTCTGTCTCTGGACGAGCTTTACTTGTGACGCAACTTTACTGAGCGGCCTTTATTTCTCTTGCATTTGGCGTTTGATTCGTTTATCATTCTCAGTCTGTGTTTCTATTGTAAACTTGGATTTGTTTTAAATGAACGGTGACCCTGGACCATAAAACCAGTCATAAGAGTCTTTTTTTTTATATATATATTTTTATATATATATATATATATATATATATATATATATATATATATATATATATATATATATATATATATATATATATATATATATATAATATCGAGATATCATTTTTTTTTCAATATCACACACCCATAATGATGCATAAATCTCAATATATATATATATATATATATTGAGATTAATATATATATTGAGATTTATGCATCATTATGGGTGTGTGATATTGAAAAAAAAAATGATATCTCGATATTTTTTCGATAACGATAATCAGACGATATTTTGCCGAGTGTGTTATTGTGCTGATATCTGTCTACCGTGGACAGATGCAGTTTTTGATATTCTGTGTATTTAGTTCACATCAGTGATTAATTAATCTTTTCAGTTAAGTTTAAATTAATTTTTACCTTTTAATAGGCATTTTTACTTTTAATAAAGCCATTTTTTCCCTAAAACTGTGCATCTTTTGAGTCAAATTGTTACTTTTAATCAGTCAATTAGCATAATGAGACATTCAGGCTGTTATCAAACAAATGAAACCAGTATCAACAAAATGAATCTTTGCAGAAGCTGCATCTGAATGTGTTTAGATGTATTTACACTGTTTAATGCAGCTCAGAGCATTTAAAAACCTGCATAATGTTTTGATATTTTAAACACAAAAAAATTGAATACTGATATTTGAAATTATTTTAAAATGAAAAGATACTTTGAATGTGAAATTAAAACCTCCAGCAGGTCACTGTTAACAAGTGAGTCACTGCGACTGAACCGAATCATTTAAACGATTGATTCATTCGGGAACGAATCACTGAGACTCAAAACAGTGCTGTAGCTGTGTCTGGAATTATTTTCTTGTCAGCAAAATAGAGCAAAAACAGGCAATATGGAGTCTAAACCGTAAGTCTCTTAATTGTTTTATTGAACTGTTGTATAAAATCAATATCACATTTGTAATCATGCTGCTTTTTGAAGAAAAAACGGCACTCTTCATGTGATTTTTAACCATATGAAATGATAGATATATACACATTTTCTGCCCCCATATCTTGAATTTTGTGATCTTTCTTAATGCATTTTATTAGACTGAATCATGCAGAGAAAGAGCACACTGTAGTCATCACGTGATGCAAGCGTGACTCCGTAGGTGTTGTGTTTGGTTTTTGCAAAATACTCGATAATGTCAAATTGCACATCATTAAAACAACAATTACGATATTATCGCAGACGATATATATCGCACACCCCTATGCATCATCTGAAATACGAGATACAACTATTTGTAAATCTGGAATCTGAGGGTGCAAAACAATCTAAATATTGAGAAAATCATCTTTAAAGTTGTTCAAATGAAGTTCATAGCAATGCATATTACTAATCAAAAATTAAGTTTTGATATATTTACAGTAGAAAATTTACAAAATATCTTCATGGAACATGATCTTAATATCCTAATGATTTTTGGCATAAAAGAAAAATCTATAATTTTGACCCATACAATGTATTGTTGTCTATCGCTACAAATATACCCATGTTACTTATGACTGCTTTTGTGCTGCAGGGACACATATTTCATTGCACACGGTAACATTAGAATAATAATAATAATTGTAAGGTGGTGCTCCAGGGACACATATTATTATTTATTTTTAAAATTGACTTTGTCATTTAATGAAGTCAAATGACAGGTAAATTTGCATTTACAGTTCACTTTGTAACCAGTTTCAGTCAATTAAACCCTGTTCTGTATTATATTATGAACCTGTATTATATTGTGGTTTATTAGAGAGCGACGGTCACCCTTCAGTGGCCCGTGAGGATCGAGACCGAGGGCTTCGGGTCACGTAAGGTGGATGCGGAGCGACAAGCAGCAGCTGCAGCTCTCTGTAAACTCAGAGTGAGTGTGTTGTGTGTAATATGCTTGAAGGAACAGTTCACCCAAAAATCAACATTTGCTTAATATATGCACACTCTCAGTCCATCCAAGATGAAGATGAGTTTGTTTCTTCATCAGATCTGGAGAAATGTGTCTCTGCATCAGTGTCTCAGCAATGGATGCTCTGCAGTGAATGGGTGCCGTCAGAATGAGAGTCTGATAAAAACATCACAATAATCCACAAGAAATCCAGCATTAAGACGTTTTTAACTAAAATACATAATATCCATAATCCATAATAACGCTTCCAACAGTGAAAAAGTGCATCTACTGTTGTCTCTCACATCAAAATCCAGCCACATATTTGTTTAGAGCTGTTTTGGCATCTGAGCAGATTTCTCTCCTGATTCACACCAGAACATGTTTTCACTGAGGAAGAGTTATTATGGATTATGGACTCATATTTTAGTTAAAAACATCTTAATGCTGGATTTGTTTCATCTTTTGTCTTCTCCAGATGTTAACTGATGGACTGGAGTGCTGTGGATTATTGTGATGTTTTTATCAGACTCTCATTCTGACGGCACCCATTCACTGCAGAGCATCCATTGCTGAGACACTGATGCTATGCAACATTTCTCCAGATCTGATCCCATTGCATTTAATGTGATTCACCTCTTGGTGAACTATTTAGTGGCTGAACTACAGTTTAGTATTTTACCTGAAATTGAAAATATTTACTCCAATGTTGTTCTGAAATACGGCCCGACCTCCCGTCGTCCTTGGAACACTAAAGAAGAAATTATGAAGAGCATGCTTTTCAGCCTTTTCTGTGCCATAATAACCACAAAAGCACCAGAAAAGTTTCATAAAATTTGTCCATACTACTTATACACTATATTCCAAGTCTTAAAGCCATGTTCTGATTCACTGATTCACTTAATCATTCGAATGTGAAAGTAATTTCACAAATAAGGTTTGTTTTCTGTGCTTTTTACAAAATATGAGAATACTATTTGAAGGTTTAGTAGTCCTAAAAATTGTGCATTGTGTTTTTAGGAGCTAGGGGTCCTCAGTCAAGGAAAGCAATCATCCGTAACAGGAATGATGAGACCGAAAGGGAGGCAGATGTCTGTCTGGGAAGATGAAGAAGATGTGCCTATCTCTGATCGTCCTGAATCTAGGCTTTTTCAGAAGAAAACACGGAAGGAAAGAGCCCAAGGGTAGTGTAATACTCGGCCATAATAAATACACGAGGAGCCATGCATATTTATTTATTCATTTATTTCCAGTTTCCATGTGCTCTTTCTGTGCTTTCAACTTGATGCTTCCTAGTGGTAAAGGAATAAAAGCTTATTATTTACTACACCACATTACTACATGCATCATCTAGTGTAGATATATTCTGGAAATTGATGTCTTGCCTAGACAAAGTGGTAAAGACGAAGTCAATAGTGGACAGGAATACCTATAGCATGATTCAGTACCATACTTTTGTATAAATATGACATGCTATTTGAGATCTAGTTGTACATGTTTGTGCATTTGGCATGCTCTGTATCTGATATTTGACATGTTACAGGCCAATAGAAGCGGATCCAGCAGTGACTGAGGCGCTCTCCATGTTTCCAAAGCCAAAGGCACTTCTCGGCACGGTCATTCAGGTGGCCACGTCATCCAACAGAGTCAGAGTAAGTTATAAACCATTACTCATCAGCACACACATCTGACAGACACATCTCTCCTGTTGCATTTTCATTCCTTTTGTTTTTATTTTTCCTATAAACACAGTGGAGGCATATGTTTTTAAAACGTTTCCAGCATTTCAGTAATAAGTGTCAGTATTTAAAATGCATGCACATTATAATGAAGCACAACAGTTACCATTTACTGGTCAAAAAGGATTTACAAAACTTTTGTATTGATCCCTTCTTGTAGTTAAATTACCACAAGACCTTAGTGTGACAAACAAACAGTAGGTAAACCAGCCGGGAATTTTTACGCGGTTGGTGGGATGAAAAACACAGCCATTCTTGATTCAGATGGAAATAAAATCACTGACTATTCCCTGTAAATGCTGAAAACACCTTATATTCCCAGGAGAAACAATTACGGTCCAAATATGGCTCAAGTCACATCAGTTAACAAATGGGGTACCTCAGGGTTCGCTGCTCAGCCCCCTCTACTTTTTAAAATACACAAATATCACTAGGACCTATTAATCTCGTACATTCTGTAAAATGGAAGTGAATTCAGACGGCAATTAAATTTCCACAAGAACTTAGTGTGACAAACAAACAATAGGTAAATTGTCTGGGAATTTTTATGCGGTTGGTGGGATGAAAAACACAGCCATTCTTGATTCAGCAGGGCTCCAGACTGCGACTAAAATTATTAATTTGTGAGTGACGTTTTTGCTGAGGTCGCCACTGGCAACTATATTTACATGACTTAAAAATTTGCATGTAATGCCTTTTTTCCAGATTGTTTTGCATTATGTTCATGTATTAAACTGAGACGATGCGCATCAAAATTTGAGTGGAAAAAAGAGTTTCAAACGGTCAGAGCCGATCCTCCCTATATGCAGTATACGCAAGCTGCGTAGGGCCCCCGAAACACCAGGGGGCGCCCTTGCTCTCAAAGTTGATTTCATTTTAGTTTAGTTTTTGAGTTTGGCCAGCGGTTATGAAAACAGGAATGTTCATTTCTTTTAATGCGGTGCGCTGTCGCCCTTTCTATGTAAAAATCAGTCAAATCATGTAACGTGAATGTCTTGCAGTCTCTTTCTTGAGACTAAAAAAACGAGTTGAAAGCGTACCGAGCCGCGGAAGATACACTGTTTCTCAAGCGCTTTCCTTGAGCGCGATTCGAGACGGAGCGAAACCTGAGTGAAACACGGACAAATGCGTTTCATTCATTCATTCATTTATTCTTAACACACACACTTTAAGTGAACCTTAGTTAACAGGATATCTACAAGATGAATTAAAATGCTGATAAATTAAAAAAAAATGAGACAAAAACACATGACAGTATGATTGAAATGTTAAATGTATAAAAAATATATAATATATAAAAAAATAAAGAAATAAAACACATTTATTCTGTGGCATCTAAAAAAATAATTTGGCGCCTAAGTTTGTTTCTTATAGGAGCCAATGGCTCATTACTCAAATTTTTTTTTTTGTCTGGAGCCCTGTTCAGATGGAAATAAAATCATTGACTATTCCCTGTAAATGTTAAAAACACCTTATATTCCCATGAGAAACAATTACTGTACAAATAAGGCTCAAGTCACATCAGTTAACAAATGGGGTACCTCAGGGCTCGCTGCTCGGCCCCTTCTACTTTTTTAAAATGCACAAAAATCAATAGGACCTATTAATCACGTACATTTGCTTACAACATCGCTAACAGATAATATAATATTCAGATAATATTTCATTTTTAGCACATTGTTTTCATCATTTTCATCCTCTGTGCATGGTTTGTTTCTTCATTCTCCCGTGTGTAGGAGCTGCTTCAGTACAGAACTACCGGTGGGAAGGTGAAGACGTGCGAGTTAACCGTACGCTGGCCGGAGAAGATGACCTTTACCGCTGATGGCCGTCGCAGACTGGAAGCGGAGTCAAACGCAGCAGCACTGGCTTGTCTCAGGTTTAAGGTTGGGCAGAAAACATACACGTACAATTCTTTAGGGAACCCGCTCATGAGAGTCATTTGTTTATGAATCAGACAACACAGCTCGTGCTGTTTATTTTTGCATGTTATCACTGTAGGAAACACAACTGTAATCTGGCCACACTTGATGTGCATCTTGTCAGAAATGTATTAATACACGTTATGTGCACCAACAAACTTATTTATTGAATTTGAGAACTTATTCATTTCTGAGATGTAAATGAATGCACCATCGTCACACTTTTTGAAAACCTATTATTTTCACTCTGCAAACCATAATTTGTAAAGCACTGCTGTAGAATGTCCCTGTGGTTTAAAAACAACCTATTTCTGATGAGCAATATCCTCCTGTTGTGTTAAAAATCTCAGTACTGTGTTAGGGTCAAATTGGTTTCCATGCAGTTTGACAAAAATCTCCATTATGAAAAACACTAAAGACTCATGTAAAAACAGAAAACCTTTATTGTAAAGACTACAACAGACTAGTAACCTAAAACATCCGTTGTGAAATGTTGTGTTTTTTGAGTTTGACAATCTACATTAAAGGTTTTCGTGTTTTGCTAACTGACTCTTTTTATTTATATTTTTTATAGTGTTGACTTTTGGAAAATCGTGTGGAAACCAATGGGGTTCAATTTGATCCCAACACAAAACGATGTAACCAACATTTTGGCCATGTGTCGAAATGCATGCACATTCATGACACTAAATTAGAAAAAATCATGCAATTTAATAAAGAAATAAATAGTTTAACTAGTGTGTCAAGCAGTTTTAAAAATCTAATTCCATAGTTGTGAAGTAACTGACTCTATTGATAAACCTTTTCAGTAGGAAGTGCTGTGCTTGTCCAGCTTTTTCATGTAAGTCATCTAGGACAAGTGCTGATGTTCACTACTTGACTGCGTTGATTCTGTCCACAGGAGCTGAAGCTTCTGGACGAGCAGAACAATCCTCTGACTCACGCCAGGTACCATCAGCAGGAGGTGCGTGAATCTGGAGAGAGATACAGACGACCCTGCCGTATCGAAATACCCACAGATCTAGAGCAGAGGGTTCAGGAGTACCTCACACAGGTAAAGCGCATACGATCTCTCTCTGGACCCATGCTATGGCCAGTCAGGATTTCACCACGTAAAGAATGGATATTTCATAAATAATTATGTGTTAGAACATAGATGCACACGCATGATTATTATTTTTTTGGCTAGTTTATGAACTCTGTTACAACTTATACAAGCATCATACTAAATTACAAGTCTCAAGGTTATTGCACACTGAGTCCGAAATTTTCGTCCAAATTTTTTGCACGTTAAAAAATAAATACGACCTCACGTTGTGTCAATCACGTTTTTCACTGCGTCTGAAACGTTCGTCCGTCATAAAAAATTCAGATCAGGTTCAATTTTCTGCGTTTTCACAGAATTTTCCCATTTTAATAGGAAAGGATGACGAATACGAAAATTTCAGACTCAATGTGCAAGGACCTTTACACTGAACTGAAAAATCAAGAATAATGTAAAAATGTTTAGTCAAACAGAAACTAGGGGTCTGCAATATTGACAAATAATTCTCAATATTTTGGGGATTTTTTTCCATAACGATAATTAAACAATATTCTGCTGAGTGTGTTTTTGTGCTGTTTCCTTGGCTGATTTAGGCCTGTTATGGATAAATAAATTACATTAAAACCGCCAGTAGGTGGCAGCAAGTGCCTGCTTTAGTGAGTGATTCATTGAATCATTCATTCAGACAATTTGTTCAAAATGACTGATTCATTTAGAAATGATGCAAGCGAATGTATATTTGAATCATTGACTCAAATGATTTGTTCAAAAACAGATTCATTCAGCAATAAGACACTGCGTTATTGATCTGGGATGCACTAATTTTCTGAACCGGCTTTATTTTGAACTATTTTTGTTGGTAAAACAGAAAAAATTATAATATTGTGTCTAAAATGTATCTCATTCAAAATTAACTAATTGTTGAACTGTTGTATAAAATCAATATAAGTGTCACATTTGCAATCAAGCTCAAGCACTAATATTCAGGAAAACAGCACTCTTGCTTTTGTGATATTACTTAAATATCACTAAATATCTCTTATCTTATAAAAAACAAAAACCCCAAAAATATTTTTTGCTTTCATAACTTGAATTATATGGGCATTTTAACTGCATTCAAATAGGCTTTATCATGCAGTCAGTGCTTTTGGACTCTCAAGATGATTTTTTTTTGTGCATATGCTCATACATACTTGATAATGTCAGCACACACATTGTTAAATCGACAATTATGATATCATCATAGACAATAACTATCGCACCCCTGATGGAAATGTTTAGAATGAGAAGGACACCTAGCTAATAAACAAGCGAAGAAATCCAGCAGTGCTAAAGAACAAAATACACTTTTATATGCATTTAATTTAAGTAGTTTTGTCGTGTCATGACTGTTTGATATGTGTTTGTTTAGTATCCCGTGGAGGCTGAGGTTCAGAAACTGTGGGATGAAGAGGAGCAGCTGTCAGTTCAGCAGGAGTCATCCGCCAGCACTGATGATGAAGATGATGATGATGAGGACTTCATCACAGATGCTATCACCGGTAAGCCGTACCGCGCTTTACGCCCCGAGGCGGCGGAGAGTCTCAGCGATCACCTGCTCAGCCTGTGGATGAGGGCGGGGCCTGGCCGAGGGGCGGAGCTTCCCGTGGACTCCTATAAAGAGAGCGTGCTGGACGCGGTGAGGTCCTCACAGGTGGTTGTGATCGCCGGAGAGACAGGCTGCGGGAA
Source organism: Aspiorhynchus laticeps (assembly GCA_023376895.1). Classification (NCBI taxonomy): domain Eukaryota; kingdom Metazoa; phylum Chordata; class Actinopteri; order Cypriniformes; family Cyprinidae; genus Aspiorhynchus; species Aspiorhynchus laticeps. The sequence continues at coordinate 30,764 of JALXFT010004672.1, forward strand.
AACCACACGCCTCCCGCGCTTCTTGCTGGAGGGGCAGGTCAGGAGGGGAGAGGGGGCCGAGTGCAACATCCTGGTCACGCAGCCTCGCCGGATCAGCGCCGTGTCTGTGGCGCACCGAGTAGCGCAGGAGATGGGACCTGCTCTCCGCCACTGCGTGGGATACCAGGCAAGAACATACAAGACATTTCAATCTGTTCAGATATGTGACCCTGGACCACAAAACCAGCCATAAGGGTCATTTTTTTTAAATTAAGATTTATACATAATCTGAAATCTGAATAAATCCATTGATGTATGGTTTGTTATGATAGGACAATATTTGGCTGAGATACAACTATTTGAAAATCTGGAATCTGAGGGTGCAATAAAATCTAAATATTGAGAAAATCATCTTTAAAGTTGTTCAAATGAAGTTCTTAGCAATGCATATTACTAATCAAAAATTAAGTTTTAATATATTTACAGTAGGAAATTTACAAAATATCTTCATGGAACATGATCTTTACTTAATATCCTAATGATTTTTGGCATAAAAGAAAAATGGATAATTTTGACTCATACACTGTATTGTTGTCTATTGCTACAAATATACCTGTGTTACTTATGACTGCTTTTGTGCTCCAGGGTCACGTGTGCTCTTTTGCTTAAAGACACAGTTCACCCAAAAATGAAAATTCTATTTTTTTCTATACTGTGGAAGTCAAAGGGGACCAACAACTGTTTGGTTACCCACATTAATTTTTGGGTGAACTATCCCTTTAAAGTTAACATGAAATTAAAATTCACCCTCTCTATTTTCTAAAGGCATGTTATTGGTTTTGTTTGTTATATGGTACATGAATACGTTTCATTATTTACATTTATTTTTTTTTACCTTGAATTTTCAGTTAAACTGCCATAGCTGGATTTTCCAGTCAAATGACAGACTTCTCTCTGGTGATGCATGCATGACTTTTTGAAAAATTTAGCGTGTTTAAATCCTGGCTTCATTCAGATCCGCCTTCATTTTTAATTTATATTTCAACATCCAATCAACAATTGATGGATAGAACCAAGTCCCTGCCCATTTTTTCTTTTTCAATTATGTGTTTTATGCGGATGTACAACATAATAGGCTTTTTCACACCAGGGTTATATAATAGTTAACTAAAACTAAAATTATTAAAAACATATTTTTGTGACTTGAAATTTACATGAAATTAAAATAGACTTATTTTAATTCAGCAAATTCCCAAGGAAACATTTATAATTTTTATTTAGTTGAAGTTTGATGTGCTAAAATAACTAAAACTGAAATTAAAAAAACAAAACAAAACTATAAAGACATAAAAAATACAAAAAAAGACAAAAACAAACAAAAATACTAAAATTTAAATAAAAACTGAAAATATAAAAACAAGAAGAACAATAATGTTTTATTTATTTAAAAGGGGTCATTGGATGCAAAATTCACTATAATGATAAAAATCCACCCGGTGCTTTTAAAATCCCGATAAATGATAACCGCTTTCTCAAATCAAGCCGTTCTCAGATTCTTGGCTGTGTGACGTCACAGACCCAAGCCCCTCCCACAATTGTTGATTGACACTGGTGTCTTACCTTAGCCCCGCCCTGAATGAGCTGTCATCAGTCCACCATCTCAGATTAAGCGAGTTTGTTGTTGGATATAAAAATGAACATAGCAGTCATCATTTACTCCCGACATCTGAGCCGCTGAAGACGCAGTGGATTACTTTTGTTTATGAAAGGGATGCGCCCTCGATCTACATAAATGCATCTATGTTCGCGCGAATCATTCGTGATCCAGCTTCACCTCCAGAAGAAGTTATAAGGTTTTTCAATATATCTTTGCAAATCGTCTTTCCTAATAATGTGCTAGTTAGCCAGTTCCGCGGCTAAAGTTTACAGTCTCTCAGAGAACTGCTCGTCAGCCCATGGAAGAGAGGGGCGGGGTCAGCAGAGCTCATTAGCATTTAAAGGAACATGCACCAAAACGGCTTGCTGTGAACAAAGCTGTTTTTGACAGGGTAAAAAGGTGTTTTTTACACTAACATTGAGAAATTTTAACCAAAGTATGTTATAGACTTTTCATTAAGATCCTAAAGAATCATATCAACTTGTGGAAAATGGGCATCTGATGACCTCTTTACGAGTGCATTGCGTTTATGTTCTGTATGTACTTCAATACCATTTATTCTTTACTTGAAGCTCCAAAAACTTATGAAAATGGCATAACCTGAGTCACAGTGTTAGTTTAGTAAAGCAGGCAGGGTTAACCTTACGGTAGCACCCAACACTGATTACTGTCAGACTTTCAAAATCCTTCATCACTTGAATTAAGAACATAATAATTCATTTTAAAGCACAACCACCACAAAATCAGATATTATCACTTATTTTTACTTTGATTTAAAATCATAACAAGAAATAGTTTAATAGCTATTATACTGTTTTTGAAAACACTGGCATCTAACAATGCCTTGGAAAAAACAGTTAATCTTAAAAAAATTAAATAAAAAAATAATTTACATAAACCTATCAAATAGTAAATAAAACAGTTATTGAAATGTGTCCTAAACTCCTGAAACATTGGTGTTCCATATTTTACAGCAGTCTCCGCAATTTATGAAAGAAATCAATTAAATCTGTATCTGAGTGTGTGTTAAAAATTCAGAAGTAACCCCCTTTGTTATCGTTAACATTTTCATAAGTAACTGTAATTTAATTACACGTTATTTTTTTCTCAGTAACTGTAACTGATTACAATTACATTTATTTTGTAATTAAATTTCGTAATTTAGTTACTCCCCAACACTGAGTATAACTGATAATCCTTCCTCAGAGCATGTAATTTCATTAGCCTCTAATAAATCAAATCAACTTAATTTTTGTGTTTATGATAGAAATAGTGGCCTGTCTCTGAACTGCAGAGTTTTCTGGAGTCCAACAGCTGTCTTTTACAGTTTTATTTTTTGTTTTCATTTTTATTTTAATGTTTTTTTTTCACCTTTTTGTTTTCATATATAGTCTATAGTTTTTCTTAAAATTTTTTTTTTACATTTTAGGATTTTTAAGCTAAATTAAAATAAATGCTGGCTTTAGCTAAAATAAAATAGATTTTTATTTATTTCAGTTCGTTTATTTAATTTTAAGTAACAAAATGCTTTTTTAATGGCTTTAGTTAACTGTAATAACCCAGCCTCAGAGCATATAATTTTATTATTATTAATTTTGTGTTTATGATAGAAATAGTGGCCTGTCTCTGAACTGGAGTTTTCTGGAGTCCAACAGCTGTCTTTTACAGTTTTACTTTTTGTTTTAATTTTAATGTAATGTAATTTTATTTGTAGTAATTTTTTTTTTTTTCATAGTCTATAGTTTTTATAAATTTTATTAATTTATTTCAATACATATTTTAGTATTTTTAAACTAAATTAGAATATTCATTTAGTTTTTATTTATTTCAGTTCAAGTTTATTTAATTTTAAGGAACAAAGGTACTGTAATTACCTCAGAGCATATCATTTATTAGTATTAATTTTGTGATTAGGATAGAAATAGTGTCCTGTCCCTGAACTGGAGTGTAACCGCTGTCTCTCTCAGGTGCGTCTGGAGTCACGTCCCCCGGAGCGCAGCGGTGGCGCTCTGCTCTTCCTGACGGTCGGCGTCCTCCTGCGCAAACTGCAGTCCAACCCGGGTCTGCAGGGCATCAGTCATGTGATCGTAGACGAGGTGCACGAGAGAGACGTCAACACGGACCTGCTGCTGGCACTGCTGCTCTCCTCCATGAAGGAGAATCCGGGCCTGCGCGTGGTGCTCATGAGCGCCACCGGCGACACAAAGCGGCTCGCGCAGTATTTCGGCGGATGCCCGGTGGTGCGTGTGCCGGGATTCATGCATCCGGTGCAGGCCCGGTTCCTGGAGGAGGTGCTGACGGAGATGGGTCGACGGGGACCGCCGACGAGCCGGGGGAAGAGAGACGGAGAGGTGTGTTCAGATTACGAGTGTCACAGTTCTCAATATAATATCAAACCATTCGGTACGACATCCACGGTTTAATACGCGCTTCTGAATTACGTTTTTCGGTTTTGCAGTCCCTCTGTAGTCAAAAATGTTGTCCCTTTAAACTCATCTTTGATCATCAAAATGACATTTAAATGTTTTTTCTTGTGAAAATAATTTTCTCATGCCCTAAAATAGCTTGAATGTAACTCTACACCTTTGCATCATTTACTATACACGGATCTATGAATATGCAAATTAGCCCCGCCTCCACTCAGTCACCATCCATGGGTAATGACTGATAAAACTATGTTTTTACTAGCGGACAACTACAGTGGATACTGTAACAGTCGTTAAAGTTACTTACTTGACGATGTTGTAGGGCTGCTCGATTATGACAAAATTCATAATCACGATTATTTTGGTCAATATTGTAATCACGATTATTTAACACGATTAATAGTGGGCCTTATAACCAAAATAATTTTTAATGCAAATCTAAAGTATTCAGTTAACAGCCTACTATAGAAATTGAATAATCAATTTATGGGGGCTGTGAGGATGAGCTGGCCGCCCGGTCGGGGTCTGGGCTGTTGATTTTCTCTGCTGCTGCGGGGACCGGGGTGGTCTTCCTGTCCCCACGCCGGAGCGAAGGGGGTTTAGCTCCGGGATCGGGCGCTGGCTACCCCTCTGGGGGTGGTGGTGCCTGGACCTAGGAGTATAGAGTGCATATGGGGAGTGTGAGTGTGGGTACCGTGTCCATTTTTGTGTGTCTACATGTGGGGCGAAGGTGTGAATATTCGTTTGCGTGCATGAGGGTGGGAGCATATGCTTGTGTATATGTGTGCTTGTCGTCTACGTCTATGTGTCAGGTCGGGCCTTAGACTCCGCCTCACTCATCATCTTAGTCGACCCCCACAACACCACCATGCCCTGCCGGTGGAGGATGCCGCCGGTGCGTTGGTGATTTCTCGCGCCGGGGAAGGATGCTCGGGCGAGCGCCGGCCCACTCTCGGCGGTCGATTGGCGGGGCCTGGCCCTACTGGCCTTGCTGGGCCCCGATTGTGGGGTGGGGGGCCTTTGGGTCTCCGGGCCCAGGGCCCGGTCCGCCCTGGTGTGGTCGGCTGCCGGTGGAGCCTGCGGGCTTGCCGCCACGGCACCCTGGGGCGCCTACACTGTGGCTGTCGGAGGTCCCGCCTTCGGGCTCTCCTCTGCCCTTTTTTGGGTGGAGGCCGCGGTTGTCCCTGCGGTGGTTCTCCTGGGGGTCCCGTGCCCTGGGGGGCCTCCGGATGTTTGGGGCCCGGGTCTTTTCCGTGCCTGCTTCATGCCTTGCGGGATGGGGCTGTTGTTCCCCACACACACTATTAAACATTTACATGGAGGAACCTTATGAACACAAGCGCGCTCACACACACAGGTGTACACTCAAGCATTCACATTGGTGTAAAAACAGGTGCTCACAGACACACATTGTCTTGATCTGCTGTTGCTTCAAAACTTATTTTGTAATATTAGTTATGTGTGCTGCTCAATAACATTTAACATTTAGAATATATTGTGATTCATACAGATGTTGGTTGTTGCTGCAGTCTCTTTGATGTTGTGTCTTCGGTTGTTTTCTCTTTTTGTCAGCAGGTATTGAAGCAAATTGTCTGTTTTTTTTTGTTTTTTTTTCTCTCTCTCTATCTATCCCCCATTCTCCTTTTTTCTCTCTCTCTCTTCCCCTTCTTTGTTGACTTTCCCCACAACCTTTTTTTTTTTTTCTCTTTCCTCTCTTCTTTCTCTCTCTTGTTTTCTCTGTCCCCTGGTCTTGTCTGTCACAGTGTGGTTAAGTAAAAGGGTATATAAAATTAAATTAATTAATTAATATAAAAAAAAAAACAAATATATATATATATATATATATATTTAATTAAAAAAAAAAAAAGAAAAAAGGCTGTGAATGATGATAGTATAGCCATGCATATGTACTGTCATGTGTTATCTGTGCTACTGACAGGCCCAAAAAAAAAAAAAAAAAAAACAAAAAAAAAAAAAAAAAAAAAAAAAGAAATTGAATAATCAAATGTAAAATAAAACGGCGTAGTCTTCACTGTAAGAATTAAACTTCCTTTGTTTCTTATTAAAGCTACAAAAGACCTTCAGTGAAGAGCAGTGAGTGATTGTGTCTGTTGTTGTTTGATTAATATTAAGCACACAGTCTGCAGCAGGAATATAGCGCGCTGTCTCTTTAAGAGCCGCACGGATCCAATTTACTGTTACACGCGTATTTTCAGTATCATCTGTTTACATTCATTTATTACATAACCGACGAGGGTTTACGTGAATAATCACTAAGCGCCGCATTTTGACACATTTTTGCGTGTATTTGAGCATTTAGGCGCATACGTTCAGCTAAAGGATGACTTTACATGTCTGTGCTCTGCTCCGTCTCTGAGCGCATACACAGATATCCCCCTGAGGAACAGCGCAAGCTCTCTTTCGCGCTTTTTAAAAACATTAATAAATCTAATCAACTTTAATAACTCAAGCACGTCCCATTTTACAAAAGTCACGTTACATGATTTTACTGATTTACACGTGAAAATGGGCTTTTATGGAGGTGTGAAAGCGCACTGCTGGAAAGGGGGCGGAATGGGGCGCCATAATCGTTTTATCTCGATTATTGTATTTTCATAATCGTTGGAGGACGAAATCGAAATCGAAACTGAATTTCGATTAATTGCACAGCCCTACGATGTTGTGTCCTCAATGTCTTGAAGACTCGAATGCAGCCAAGTTTGTGATTCCAGTTCACGCCCGCGAGTAATGCGTGTGAAGTGCAGACGCCGATGCAGCTCCGGCCTACTTTTACACTGTTGCTGCGGGTTATTATTCAAGTTAGCGGATCTAAATACAAATAAGCACTAACAGCACGTGCCATTGTGAAAAATATCAACAGCTAGCGAAACATCTACAGAAAAATATAGGGATTAACCTGGCTGCCTTCTCACTAGAGCCCTTGCTTTACAGCACAGTTAATGATATGCTAATGATAGGATCCCTTGACATGATTGGTTATTGATTTTTGTGACATAGCAAAAAAAGGGCTGTTTCAAACCGTGTTTCTGGGACTGCCTTTGGGAAAGTACAGTTTTAAGAAGAAAATACTCAGCAATGGTGTTGCTTAATGGATTGGCACATGGTTTGTCTAAAAACACCACATAGACAAATAAACAACATAAAAAACTTGATTTTCACTACAGGAGGACTTTAAATAATATCTGTGTTTTATTTCTCTCAGAATTGGCTGTGTGTGTGTGTGTGTGTGTGTGTCTGTTAGTTCACGTTAGGGCTGTCAAAAACAATAAATTTTTTTGAATATTCGTAGAATTTAAAATAAAAATCCACATTCGAAAGCAAAAACGCTGCATTTGAATTTTAGGTGTGCATCAGGCATAGTGATCGACCGATATTGATTTTTTAGAACCGATACCGATACCGATAATTAGTTTGTTTATGTGCCGATAACCGATATGCAGAACCGATATTTATTTACTGTTATACTTGTGTTTTTGACACAATGATTACAACACCACTGAACTGAACAAACCATTTTATTTATAACAATCACTCCCTCCTTGCATAGAAAACAAAACAAATCTTATTTATACACCAATAAATAGAGGGGTCTGAGAGTACAAAAAATAAAAAAGTGCACTGTTACTAAACAGTTTTTGTTTAAAAATAAAATCTTCGATGAGGTAAAAAAATTAATAAAGCACATAAAAGTAATTCTCACCAATTAAAAAATAAATAAAACTTGTGGCGGCAGGTGACGTCACGTTAATTTGCATGTCATTGTGTCAAGTTTGCGTTCAGACGAGTTTTGGCACTTAAGATCTGTTCTAAATGTCACATACTGTAATTAATACAACAATGCCAATAAAGCTGTTCACATTATACTTTCTGTTGTCATACATAAAACAAGTATAAATAGTAAACAGGAAACATTAATTTTACATGTTAACCAGGAATCACTCTCACTATACTCCTTAAATCCTGATTTATAATCGCAACATCGTCTGATAAAATCAATATACATCTAACTTACACTAAAAAGCGACTATATGCGGTGGTCTTGGCTGTATTACGGTTTTGTCTCATTCAGCGCACTGTCTGCGTCTGAGTAACTAGCTATGCGCATATTAACAGACGAATTATGTTCATATTTAAAAGTCCAAACAGTCAGTAAGCGACAGGTGCTTGGAAACGCTGTTTTGTAAATGATTTACTGACGATTTTGCTGCGTTACGGCCAAATGAATGCGCTGCTTCACTGCCGCTCACTGCACAGAATAGACGCAGAGAGAGGCGACACTGCGCCAGGAGAGACAGATCTCGCACTCGCGGGGCAGTAACGTTACTGGAGACAAATTCCAATTGAACGATAGCTAAGGTTTTTTCAAAAAAAGTCACTAGGTTTGTCAGTATGTACCTGTTGTGGGAAAAAAGCCGCCAAAAGGGTCTGAAAGTTGCTAAATACTGAAAGTCGCGCTCTTGTGTGTGAGAGGCGGGAGCTGATGGCAGCGGGCGGTGGATATTGTTGCAGCCCGCCACAGATAAAGAGAGAGAGCTTGTCTGTGGGAGTGTCTACAGTTCTTGAGCACACAGAACGAGCAGTGCGAAACGCATCAGGCGCGGGGAGATTTTCAACTAGTTAATCGATCGCGGATGGTTTCATTATCTCGGGCGGATAAAAAAAAAAAAGTGTAAGATTATAATAGTAATAAAAACAAAAATGTGTCACCAAATATACCTTGGGCGGCCCGCCCAGGTAAAGTCTATGTGTGGGAAACACTGGAGTTGTTTACTAGGATGTTTATTAGGGAATTGATGGTTATATAGTAAATGTTTATGTAATTACGGTGTTTTAATCGTGAATATTTTTAAAAGCTACATGCGGTGGCCGTGCTGTAGCATTTCCTGAGCATCAACCCACTGAGTGAACAGCAATATGAAGCGGCTTCACGAGACTAATGATGAGCAAATATACAACAGAGAGAGAATTTAATTCAGCGCTTTTACTTCCAACTTGCGCTCATTCATGGCTGTATTATTTAAATCATGCAAAGTTACATCTTTATTGGGACAGGACTTGACGGATTATCTTACGTGACTCGTCTATTTCTTAGAGCCAAGCTGCATAAACTACATATCAAGCATATGTATCACATCTAATTTGTGCATTAATGGCTGTTATGTTAAATAAAATGTACTAATTACAGCAAAGCAAGTAATACTTTACCTGTGCACGCCGTTGTCTCGTCTCCCCTCAGATGCGCTGTAATGGCGATCATGCGTGCAATTCTTAAAACGGCCACAAGATGGCGGCGTTTATCGGAAAATCCGATATTACAAAACCGATATCCGATTATGGAAAAATGCTTAAATATCGGGCAGCTTTATCAGTGGTGCACGAGATGCGACGACGATGTAGGTGTCGTTGCATTTTAAAGGTGCCGTAGAATGCATTGATACAATATTTTAAATTGTTGTCTGATATCTACATACTGTAGAAGGTATGTGGCTTTGGTAAGTGCAAAAATTCTCCAGAAACAGTTATACATGTGCATTTACAACCCTGGGATTTCTCCCCAGAATGAAACGGTCTGTTATTGGCTTATTTGGAAGGTCGTGAATAATAATGTTGAGATCTGCTCTGATTGGCTGTTTCACAGTGCAGCTGATAGGCAGCAGCTAGTGAGACTGGGGAGATTGATGTCAGACAGCCGCTCCATCAGCACTGGAGCCCCTCAGGGCTGTGTTCTCTCCCCACTGCTCTTCTCTCTCTACACCACATTTCAGTAGCTCACAAAGCTAGTAGCTCTATTTTTCAGTGGTCTCTTTTATTCACGAGATTTACATAAGAAGGAGGAAACAATGGTGTTTGAGGCTCACTGTATGTCATTTCCATGAACAGAACTCGTATTATTCAACTATGCCAAGATAAACACAGTTATCCATTCTATGGCACCTTTAATGTTTTTCTTAGCTTAGTTGAAGCCGCTGCTATGTTGTTCATTCAAAATATTGCAGAAAAAGAGACCATCAATGCAAAGAAAATCTTGTTTACGTTTAAACTGAAACCAAGCCGTTCACACAGAACACATATTTTCTAGAGGGACGTCTATCACCGTTGCTCTCGCGTCTCGCACAAGAGAGCCGCATGTTTAGAAAGCATGTCAAATTAATGTAAGTTCAACTTTTAAAAAAAATGTCTTGAGACTTTATGGCGGTTTTTCCGCATCCCACTGCATCATGTTTTTAAATTAAAAAGTACTCTTTGTGATTGTTTTTGGTCCTTTGTATTAAACTATACATGCATACATGATGCTGTTTTGTTTCTAGTTGTTTAAGCAACTTAATTAATTATATATGGTCTATAAACATTAATTTAAACACTATGCAATTTTTTCAAAGATAGTAGTGTTATTTTATTGCTTTGAAGAAACGTGCATTAGTAATATTTTGCTCGATGTGGCCTCAGGAGAGAAGCCAAAAGTTATTTTCCCCCTAACTGCAATTATGCCTTTTAATTCGAACATAATTCGGATAATATTTAAGTACAAATGTAGTTTTTCAGGCATTATGACAGCCTTAGTTCACGTGCTGAGATGACGAAACACCTCCCCGCTTATATCTGAAAAAGCAACACGCCGAGTATCTTCTCTTGTAATGACACGCAATAAGTGTTTCTAAACCTGATGTCCAACAAAAGAGCACATTATAACTTGTTTTTACTTCACAACATCAGTCGAGTGTTTGAATAACTTACTTTTGTGATCTGATGTGGCTTATCACAGAACGAGGCAGAAAATGTAAGCCTATTCTATACTGTAATAAAGGCTATGTGATTAGAAATGGCTTACAAATATACTTAATCATTATGAAAATACCCGAGATGGCTTGAAGAACACAGATAAACCATATATTGTCATGAGCGAGTGTTTATTGTCCTTAAAATTCATCATTCAAAACATTTATATCTTTTAAAAAAAAAAAAAATGTATTCAGTTACAGCAATAGTGATGCCTTTATCCATATTAGGGATTTCCTGGTACATCATCAGTTCTATTACTTCTGTGAAGCATAAGTGGATTTTCTGCACGAGGGCGCCCTCTGGCGTCCGGTATGAATGAAACAGTGCATGTGTTTATAGAGCTCAATAATGGCCAATCCATCCTATTTTAGGTAAAAATCTGAAAAATGGTACCTCTCTTAGGGCCCTATGAAATCCGTTTTATTTTTTCCCAAATTCTGTTTTTTCCGTTTTAATTTTTCTGGACTCCTTTTTAATGGTCAAATTAAATTGCATTAATCAAAAAGCATGTCTAATTAATTAAAATCATGAAACTTATACAATTTAACATTTAATTTATTAAATGTAACAAAAATGACATGTTTAGGGCCGTATTAATTTTTTCTTCTCACCTTATGTTTTATTGTTACCAAATTCTGTGTTTTAGCACGTCTGATTATTTGAATGCATACAAACAATTTTTATTTATTCTTACAGTAGCTTATGAAATGTTACCCCCCCCCCCCCCCCCCCAAATTTTACTGGTTATCAGATATATATATATATATAGGGCATAAAACATTGATTTAATTTTTATTTTAATTAATGAAAATGAAACATTAATTTTTGGCAAATAAAGGGGATTTACTATTAAAATATTTTGTGATTATTTCTTAAAAATAAAGTTTTATTATTGTTCAACAGTAGTAGCAGTATTACGTACATTCTACTAAATAATAGTAATATAGCTATTTCTGGCTATTAGTTAAACCAGACTTTTATTTTGACGGGTTGCTGTGAATACCTTTTAAAGTTCTGTGTATATGATATGACTAGTTTTACTCAAATTAAATGGTAAAATGCTGGTTTTGATCAGTTTTGGAGATATTGTTCATGTGTTTATATCCCCATTGAGACGACAGATGCTGAATTTACCGCGAGCGCCACGCGTGCTGTAGTATGTAGTAAAAACCCACGCGTCTGCTCCATTCATACAGAGACACGCAGAACATGCAGGACTCATATTTAAATCGACTTTTGCAGCTTAATATTTACAGATACTAGTCCATATCGCGATTTGATTTAAGTGTAATGACCTACTTTTGATTAATTCATCCAAACTTTGAACTGTAAATTCAGTTTTTATGACTGGATTCAGCGATTCCGTCCGCGTTTTCTGCATCAAGAAAATCATAGGGCCCTACTCTCTCAAAAGAAATGTTAAGCAGACATATAATAATCCACACTTTTTTTTCCAGTGTACAGAGGTTTACAGGAGTTTTTGTTGTTAATTTGTTGCAAAAAAAAACACTGATGTGCCAAGCTATCGGAACCGAAAACCGTGGTTAAAAACCGAGGTACGAATTGAACTGTGGACTAACTGTATTGTTCAGATGAAGCCTTGCTCGCATGGTTCATGTTTTTGATCGTGTGCAGAATCACTAATATACCGACAGCTAAAAGATTTCCTTCTGTTCTGTGTCTCAAGGAGGAAAATGTCTCTCCTGATCTTGATCTAGTGGCTGATGTGATAGACAACATTCACAGCAACGGAGAGCCAGGTAAAGATGAATAAAATCACCATTTTAGGCTGATGTGATTAATCTGTGCAAATTCACTGTTATATATTAGCGCTGCACGATTAATTGTTAAAAGATCGCGATCACGATTCAAACATCCCATTTCTAAATAACAATGATTCTCTCGTGTCTATTAAACCTTTGGAAAACATCATGATACAGGAACATGACACACAGAGCAGACAGTTAGCATGTTTAGATAAGAAACCGCTTCACAAACAGTCTTTTCAACTACATTATTTCTGTCTTATAATCATTCATATTATCACAGAAATACTGGGATTAAAGTTTACAGTTCGGATATAAACATTGATGTCTATGGTAACAATCAAAATAGAGCACGTCATCTTTTGAAAGTAACTGCTTCAAATAACATTTGTTTTCATTGCATTTGCATTGATTTATTTAAACATACATTAAATAATTAAGACATCACTAACAGGTAAAATAAAATTTGAGTATATAGTCTAATATTTTGCGACTTGCTCTTCTCCAGTGAACTAAAGAGCTAAATGAGGTAAATGAAATGCCATATTTTGTTTACAAGATGATTTATTGATGTCTTTCCGCGGTTGAAAAACTGATTTAGTGATTGCATGATTCATGAGATGTTCATTCATGTTTATTTCACGTTAAAACTAGTCGTAAAGTGCAAGCGATGATCGCGCTGTTGTTTGAACTGATACAGCGACATGTCATGCCAAAAATAATTTTCAGAAAAAATTGACAATTTTAAAGATGACTTTGTTTTTTATCAAAAGTAACAATATATAAAACTGGAAGTTTCCAGTGAAGTTTCACTTGTACAGTGGTAAAAACAATGCTGTATTTGTTTGGTACACATGCGTACTGAACCAAAAGACCCGTACTGAAAATTTTAATATGTGTAGGATTACACCCCTAATGAAAGCTATTATACACACACACACCTGCAGTTTCTGCATAGGAACAACTTTAGAGAAATGTGTCTCTGCATCAGTGTCTCAGCAATGGATGCTCTGCAGTGAATGGGTGCCGTCAGAATGAGAGTCTGATAAAAACATCACAATAATCCACAGCACTCCAGTCCATCAGTTAACATCTGGAGAAGACAAAAGAAACAAATCCAGCATTAAAGTGCCCCTATTATGCCATTTTTAAGGTTGCTAATATTGTTTGAGTCTCCTAAAACAGGTTTACATGCATGCAAGATCAAAAAACACTTTAGTTTTCTCAAAAAATAGCTTTAATTTTACCTCATTTCTAAATGATTCGTTAACAACTCGTGTGAAGCAGTTCAAAGAATCAGTCTCTAAGCCCCTCCTTTCGGTGAGCCCTCGCTGCTGTGATTGGTCAGATGGCGCAGTCCTTTGTGATTGGTCTAGACGTAGAACGTGGGCGGACATTATGCAAATGTGTTACTTCGTGACGTACAGCCATAACAGAATAAGATTCAAATTCCTGACGACTCGTTTAGGCGATTGCGAGCCGACTCTTTTTTTAAATAGACAATATCTTTATTTATCGTGCACTGTCGGCTTCACAACTTTGCAGAAAGTTTATGTTCACATACTGCTACATGACACACTGCATGAAAGGTAATATTCGAAAAGGGTCACTTTAAGATGTTTTTAACTAAAATACGAGTCCATAATAATGCTTCCTCCAGTGAAAAAGGAGGAAAAATGTCTCTTACATCAAAATCCAGCCATATATTAGTTTAGAGCTGTTTTGGCGTCTGTGCAGATCTCTCTCCTGATTCCTCTCGTATACTGACGGTGTTTGCTCCGCTGCAGGCGCTGTGTTGTGTTTTCTCCCAGGATGGCAAGATATTACAGCTGTGCAACGGAAGCTGGAAGAAAAACCTGCTTTCAGATCCGGCTCACAGTTGATTTTACCGTGTAAGTACAGCAGATGCAGGTCCTGGGACGTCTTCAGATTAGTGGTGGACATACTGCCTAATTTCATTAAAAGGACAGTTCAGCCAAAAATGAAAATTCAGTCATTAATTACTCACCCGCTTGTCGTTCCAAACCCATAAGACCTTCATTCATCTAAACACAAATGAAGATTTTTTTGATAAAATCTGAGAGCTTTCTGACCCTCCATAGACTCCTAACAAGATCAAGACTCAGAAACGTTGCAAGGACATCATTAACCGTAATTTTACTAAGCTATGAGAATAATTTTTGTGTGCAAAGAAAACAAAAATAATGACTTTATTCAACAATTCATCTCCTCTGCATCACCCTATAGCGCCATTTTGGAGAATATCACATACGTAAACAATGTATGCAACGTATGTACGCGAATAAGTTGTTTACGCTTTGATCTGAATGTAAACAGTGTATCCGCGTACATAAATGCATACGTTGTTTACATACCCTATATAGACAAAAGTATTGGCACCCCCTTCTTTAGAACAGAAAAATGCACTTCCAAATCTGTGGCAACAGCGATGGAAACATAATTCATGTATTTAAAAATTGTATTTCATCTCTGTAGCAACAGTTTTGTAAGTGTCTAAAATGACTGAACCCATATGTACAAGTCATTGGTGTTTGGTGATGAGTTTTTGGCTCAAGGTCTGCATTTACAGTCACACCAGAGGTGTTAAACTGGGATTAGGACTTGGTTTTATGCAGACCAGTCAAGTTCTTCCACACTGACTCAATCAATCATTTTCTTTTTGAACCTTGTCTTATACACAGAGACATTGTCATGTTAGAATAGAAAAGAGTCCAAACTGTTGCTATAATATTAGAAGCACACAATTCCCTAGAATATCATTATATGCTTTAACATTAAGATTTGTACTCGTAGAAATTACTAAAGTAGTCAAACCTGTTCATTAGAAGGGGTGCCAATACTTTTGGCAATATAGTGTATGTACGCGGATAAGTTGCTTACGCTTTGATCTGAATGTGTCCACGTACATACATTGTTTACATATGTGATGCTTTCAGAGAGCTCTCGGATCTCATCAGAAATATCTTAATATGTGTTTAGATGAACGAAGGTCTTATGGGTTTAGAACGACACGAGGGTGAGTAATTAAAGATTTTCATTTTTTGGCTGAACTGTCCCTTTAAATCCTTTGTACTGTCTTTTAATCTACCTCGACTGTCGTCCACTCAGGTTTTGAGTCTGTTTTCTCTGTCTCCTCCGCAGTGCACTCCAGTATGGCCGTATCGGACCAGCAGACGGTGTTCCAGCGTCCTCCAGACGGACAGAGGAAGATCGTCCTGACCACAAACATCGCAGAGACCTCCATCACTATAGATGATATAGTGCACGTGGTGGACGCCGGCTGCCAGAAAGAGCAGAACTACGACCCCAGAACCAAGGTCCTTCACCCGCTTTAACCCTCATAACACACTTGGGTCTGTTTGAGAAGAGATATGCAAACATTTCTAAAACAAATGCATAGGGCTGTCAGTTTAACGCGTTAACTTAATTAATTAGTTATGAAAAAATAATGCACTGACCCGCAGGGCAACAACTCCATAAATGCAGTTATGCCCTAAAATTCAAGATATTGGGGCAAAAAAATGCCCCTGCATGAGTTTTTGTCTTATATTTATATCATATGATAAGCGATATCACACGAGCAGCGAGAGCAATATCACACGAGTGTTGTTTTTGTCACGATTATAATGATTTTACACAACAGTTCAGTAAATAAGAAGTTAATATTGTTATTTTAAACACAATATTGTGTGTTTGTTCAATTTTGGCAATTAAAATATTCCCTATAAAGCCACAGCAGAACTGTCTGAGTCTGAGCGGTGTTTAGTTTCTGAATGAAGCCGTGTTTTAAACAAATCGTGTGAATCAATAATTAAAGGCCGATTCTTAAAGTGAGCCGTTTACTGAATTCCTGAATGAATCAGTCGTTTGATCGGATCGACTCATGAAGACATTTACCGCCATCTGCTGGTAGTTTTAGGGTGCTTTCACATTTGGTTCGATTGCCTGGTCCGAACCAGAGTTCGATTGCCCCCCCCTCCCCCTGCCCCCGCTGGACTGCGTTCATATTATTTTATTTGGGTCCGAACCGCGTCAAGCAAGCAGCTGTTTAACGACGGCACGGGAGAATGCGGCAAAATGCAAAAGATTGCTCTCTGCACTTTTATATATTTACGTTTTTGAACCGTTCGTTTTGTTTACAAAGCTTCAGTGCATTACGTCTGTCTTACGAATGTGCTGCAAATGCTCTAAGAACGCTGAAAGCGAACAGAAGTGAGACATGCAGCTCTCTGCTTGCAGCGCGTCAGTCACGCTCGTCAGGAACGTGAGTGAAACACACACAAACACACATTTTTGTCAAATAATACGGCATTAATAGCGGTTCACTTCCGTGATTTGGTACGATTGCTTTCACATCAGCAGTGTACCGTACCAGAGTTCACCACCCTTTTTAAGCAGACTCGGGTTCGGTTCACAGGTGCGCACCCGAGGTCAGAAGACAGCGTTCACATCATCCAAACGAACCGAACTCTGACGTCAGTCGAACCCGGGTGCGCACCAAAAGTGCTAGTGTGAAACACCCTTAGTTTCTTCTTTAGAGTATCATTTCATTTATATAAAAAACAAACATTAAAGGGATAGTTCACCAAAAATAAATAAACTGTCATCATTTACTCACTCTAATATTGTTTCAAACCTGAATGACTTACTTTTCTTTTGCACAACATAGAAGTTGTTTTGAAGGCTGTTGGTAACAAAGCTGTTTTGGGCACTAATGACTAGGGATGGGTACCGAAACTCGGTATTAAATCGGTCTCGGGGCTAAATTATGAAAGACCGGAGTATCGATAAGCTCTGACGTTATCGGTTCTGCTGTCGGTACTGGAGAAATTATGAAAACACACATTTATTGTTGCTACATATACACATTATCTTGCAAATTCTATCTCACCAGAGTTGCCAGCTGTTTTATATGCAATAATATTCAAACATTTGTCTATGATGCATTTTTGCTATTCGTAATTCAGAAGCAAGATCGCGCTCACGCAGAGGAGCTTCAGCACGCGCAACATGAAAGCCCTGTTTAATTATGATAGAATAGAGAACTAACTATTAAAACATCTGCACTTTATGCCTGTGGCTGTTATATTAAGCTAAGTTTATTTATTTATTTTTGATTTTGGCTTCTAAGGATTATAGCCGCGTTTCTTCTAGCACAACTTCCATCCCTTTACAGCGGCGCGCATTCGTTCCTCCCTAACCAACACTTAACGTCTGAATCAGCTCAGTCGGTGATTGTTGTAAAATACCGTCTTTACTGTTGCTAAATTGCGGGACATGTTTGATAATAAAACGTTGAAAGCACAATCCGCACAAGAGACGCTGTTCCCCAGGCTGAAATGTGTGTGTGTGTGTGTGTGCGTGCGTGCCTGCGCAGCGCGCTCCAAAACGGACAAGCAGATTACACTTTGAGCTTCGGGCGTCCAAACGATCAAATACACACAAAAATATGTCACAATGGCCAGCTACGAGAGTATTCACTTAAACAGTTTGTCTTAAGTGGACCAGAACAGTTTGGAGAAAATCCGATGTGTGTCAATATATTGCCTTAAAGTGACAGACTGGCGCTTCAATGTTAATCAAAGAAAAAAATGCAAAGAGAAAATCCCCCACAGCTCTTAATCTGAATAACGTTATAGCTTTAATAAGCATTAATCTATCAATACATACAGTGAAAACTATGCAGTGCGCATTTACATTTGATTACTTTTAGATTTCTTTTGTAGGCTATTACTTGCCTGAACAGTAATGTTAGTAGACCTTCATGGAAAAATTAAAGCACTGTTTATTTCATTTAATTTGTATATTTGTTTTATTGTATTTGTCAGTTTGTTTTTACTTTGTTTCTTTGTTAATATTCTTACTGTATCTTATGTATATAAAACACTAAAAATGCCTGCACACTGGTGCATTTACAAATTGATGTTTTATATTAATTTAATTAAATATTTATTTTACATTTCAGAATATAAAGTAATGTTAATTCAGCTCCTAATTTGTTATAATATATATATATATAATATATATACACACAGTATAACAAAAAGTACCGATAAGAATACCGTTAAAGTACCGGACCGATAAGCAGTATCGATAAGAGTAGTAATACCGTTAAAACCTTAACGATACACATCCCTACTAATGACTTTCATTGCATGAACAAACAATACTGAGATGTTTCTCAAATGATCTCCCTTTTATGCTCCATGCTTTAGGTTAGGCCATTGTAGCCTAAACATTTAACACAATAATAGCTTTACATTATATTTTGGGGGTATTTTCACAGCCAAATTTAGTTTGCGGTGATTAATTAGATTAATTAATCGCAGCACCTTGTAATTAATTAGATTAAAGATGTTAATCGACTGACAGCTCTAGTTTTTAGTAATGAATGAAACTTTGCAAATGCTTCGAGACCTTCAAAATAAATCATATATTTTTTCAGATGTTTTTTTTTTTTACAAATATTTTTTTTTAAAGTTAAAACTACTTAAATGAAAATGTTACACATTTCGTGTTCTGGTCATTTTAGACTTTAGTATGTATGGAGCACCATTAGGTGTCAAAAATATGTTTTGTAAAATTATTTGCAATGTTAATGTCAAAAAATGCTTGTAAAACATTATTTAGCCTTTTCCCCATATCTCACACAATTTTGGTTGATGAACATGAATATGTGCGTATATTGACGAACCATTGCATCATAAACTACTCGCTTTTTTCATCTGAAAATGTTTATGCAAGTAAAATTAATTATTTTTAAAAAAACTTTCAGAGTTTGTCGTTTTGATTAGAAATAAATATGTAGGTTTCAAAAATATGCAGTTTTTGAGCAATCATGAAGAGTTATAAATAAAGTATTTTGTTAAATTTCATTCATTTTAATGGAGAAATATATTGTATGTTTGTATGAAATCTGCTTATATGTTCTTATACATTTCATGTAGTGATATTCAACTAAAGTGTCATAAATATTGAAATAGAAAATCTTACTTTTTTTTTTTTTTTTGGTGGTTCATGTGTAATTTGAAAAGTTTCTCAAATGTTTAATTTATAAGAAGGGATAAATGCAGTAATAACATGGTAACATTCAAACGTGTTTTTTTCATATTCACTCATTAATGAGAAGTTGACTAATTGATGCATTGACTAATTTATAAAATGATGGAGCTTTAATGTGAAAATGATCAGTTTTTGCATGCATTATGATTAAGTTATGAGTATCTCTGAATGCGTCTGGAGCTGACGGTCGCTCTGTGTTCTCAGGTCTCGGCTCTGAACACCGTCTGGATCTCACAAGCAAACATCACTCAGCGAAGAGGAAGAGCGGGCCGCTGTCAGCCCGGACATTCATACCACCTCTTCCCTCGAAAACAGCTGGAGAGCATGGCTGTGTTTCCCGTCCCGGAGATCCTGCGCACCCCTCTGGAGAGCGTCGTCATACAGGCCAAGATTCACTGTCCCGACAGCAAAGTGAGCAGCAGACCATGCTTTGATCGGCTTGCTTTAGAATTCAGAAAAGAGGCTCAGTTCGAGTCAGTTCTCTGCATTAAGATCAGTTTCCTGGAAACACATTGTTATTCTTCTTCTTCATGCAGGCTGTGGACTTCCTGTCACAAGTGCTTGATTCCCCAGATATTCAATCAGTCAAAGCTGCTGTGAGGAACCTAATGGATATCGGTAAGTGTTTTCATTTTTGGTAACACTTTATTGTGATCGTCCACTTTAGACATTCTACTAGCAGTGAGTAACTTTGCAACTACATGTCAGTCATTAGAGTATTAGTAGACCATCAACTAGCAGTCATTAGAGTATTAGTAGACCATCAACTAGCAGTCAATAGAGTATTAGTAGATTGTCAACTAGCAGTCATTAGAGTATTAGTAGACCGTCAACTAGCAGTCATTAGAGTATTAGTAGACTGTCAACTAGCAGTCATTAGAGTATTAGTAGACCGTCAACTAGCAGTCATTAGAGTATTAGTAGATTGTCAACTAGCAGTCATTAGAGTATTAGTAGACTATCAACTAGCAGTCATTAGCGTATTAGTAGACCGTCAACGAGTAGTCATTAGAGTATTAGTAGATTGTCAACTAGCAGTCATTAGAGTATTAGTAGACTGTCAACTAGCAGTCATTAGAGTATTAGTAGACCGTCAACTAGCAGTCATTAGAGTATTAGTAGATTGTCAACTAGCAGTCATTAGAGTATTAGTAGACTGTCAACTAGCAGTCATTAGCGTATTAGTAGACCGTCAACGAGAAGTCATTAGAGTATTAGTAGATTGTCAACTAGCAGTCATTAGAGTATTAGTAGACTGTCAACTAGCAGTCATTAGAGTATTAGTAGACCGTCAACTAGCAGTCATTAGAGTATTAGTAGACTGTCAACTAGCAGTCATTAGAGTATTAGTAGACGTCAACGAGTAGTCATTAGAGTATTAGTAGACCGTTAACGAGTAGTCATTAGAGTATTAGTAGACTGTCAACTAGCAGTCATTAGAGTATTAGTAGACGTCAACGAGTAGTCATTAGAGTATTAATAGACCGTCAACTAGCAGTCATTAGAGTATTAATAGACTGTCAACTAGCAGTCATTAGAGTATTAGTAGACGTCAACGAGTAGTCATTAGAGTATTAGTAGACCGTTAACGAGTAGTCATTAGCGTATTAGTAGACGTCAACTAGCAGTCATTAGAGTATTAGTAGACCGTCAACTAGCAGTCATTAGAGTATTAGTAGACGTCAACGAGTAGTCATTAGAGTATTAGTAGACCGTCAACTAGCAGTCATTAGAGTATTAGTAGACCGTCAACTAGCAGTCATTAGAGTATTAGTAGACCGTCAACTAGCAGTCATTAGAGTATTAGTAGACTGTCAACTAGCAGTCATTAGAGTATTAGTAGACGTCAACGAGTAGTCATTAGAGTATTAATAGACCGTCAACTAGCAGTCATTAGAGTATTAATAGACCGTCAACGAGTAGTCATTAGAGTATAAGTAGACTGTCAACTAGCAGTCATTAGAGTATTAGTAGACCGTCAACGAGTAGTCATTAGAGTATAAGTAGACTGTCAACTAGCAGTCATTAGAGTATTAGTAGACCGTCAACGAGTAGTCATTAGAGTATTAGTAGACTGTCAACGAGTAGTCATTAGAGTATAAGTAGACTGTCAACTAGCAGTCATTAGAGTATTAGTAGACCGCAGTCATTAGAGTATTAGTAGACTGTCAACTAGCAGTCATTAGAGTATTAGTACACCATCAACTAGAAGTCATTAGAGTATTAGTACACCATCAACTAGAAGTCATTAGAGTATTAGTACACCGTCAACTAGCAGTCATTAGAGTATTAGTAGACTGTCAACTAGCAGTCATTAGAGTTTTAGTAGACCGTCAACTAGCAGTCATTAGAGTTTTAGTAGACTGTCTGTTTAATATCTTCTAACACTTTACAACATACTGACTGTAAGAATCTTATTCTACTAACCCTAAACCTAACCTAACAGTCTCCTCTGAGAGTTAGTAGACATGGGCCCGGTTTCACAGACAGAGTTTAGACTAAGCCAGGATTAGGCCATTGTTCAATTAGGAAATTTAAGTAATTTTTATAAACATGCTTAGAAAAAAACATTACTGGCATCTTAAGACAAAACAAAGGCACTGATATGTTTTAAGATCAGTCAGTGTGAGTTTCTTTCAGTTGAAACAGCTCAGACTTACAGTTTTGTCTGGGACTAGGCTTAAGCCTTGTCTGTGAAACCGGGGGATGTAGCTGCAAATTAATGAGAATTAGTTGACATGTAATTACAAAGTTACTTATAGTTAGTAGAATGTCTAAAGTGGACTATCAGAATAAAGTGTAACCGCATTTATTATAGAGTAGGGCTGTCAAAGTGAATCTGTTCATTTCACCCGGGTTTTGTTTTGCATGTATTGCATCTGAAATGATTCCTCTTTCATTCAAAACACACCGAGCCTTTGAGAGCAGCAGCAGTGTCTCTGTTCAGTTCACAAACACACACTTGATTCACACACATCTTTTGTTTATCAGTAAATGATGGAGATGACAGTATTGATACTCTAACATGATAGTATTTCATCTCTCAGAAGATCAGTTGACTGTGTTTCTCGATGTTTGTGTTTGTCCGCTGATTGTAATCACTGAATTAAGCAGCTCATAATTACCAGCCAGGCAATAAAAAGAGGTTTCCCATGTACCAAATAAAATTAAGCATCATGGAACAGTGTTTCCTTAGTAGAAATAATACTTTAATGAAAAAAAAACAAATTTTTAACAGTATTTTTAAATGTATTAAGAAATTCTGTTTTTATATGTGACCCCAGACCACAAAACCAGTCATAATGGCATTTTTTTTTAGGTATAAATAATCTTTCCATTGATGTATGGTTTGTTATGATAGGACAATATTTGGCTGAGATACAACTATTTGAAAATCTGAAATCTGAGGGTGCAAAAAAATCTAAATATTGAGAAAATCACCTTTAAAGTTGTTCAAATGAAGTTCTTAGCAATGCATATTAATAATCAAAAATTAAGTTCTGATATATTTACGGTAGGAAATGTACAAAATGTTTGGATCATGGAACATGATCTTAATATCCTAATGATTTTTGGCATAAAAGAAAAATTTATAATTTTGACCCATACAATGTATTGTTGGCTATTGCTACAAATATACCTGTGTTACTTATGACTGCTTTTGTGCTCCAGGGTCACATATTATATTTCTTAAATTACTGTCTCAGACTGTATATTTTACCAATTAAATGCTACACTGGACAAAACAAGCACCGGTTTCTTTCAGAAACACAGAATGTGTCAGTGATTCACACTGTTGTGTGTTAGTGAATAATACTTTTGTGTAGAATGAGTTTTGACCGTTTATATGCATTTATACATGTCTGTTTATATTTTAATGTCAGTTTGAAGGGTATGTTCTCTTTTACAAGCTTGCATTATGAACAGCTTCATTTATTATGAAGGGCTGATTCACACAAAATGTGTTTCTGCCTTCCACACCACTGCTTCAATTGTTTTTTTTTCCGTGTAAGCATGTGCAAGTTCTGTATATTAAATTTGACACAATAGAAAAAAATCAAGTCAAACTTTTTTTAACTTGAAAAATGTTAAGAATTGGACTCCTAGTTTTATAAATACAGTACTATCAACTAACAAACCTCAGTTACTAGAGACACAATTAAATCCAATGTTATTAAATCCAAAATCCATATACTATCATATACTATACAGATGATGCCAACCCTGAAACAACATGCAGAACTACCAAATTATGCTATAAGTTTGATCGCAGCATATAATCATTGCTGTTAACTGTTCACCGTCTGTTTGATTACATGACATTAACTAACTGCATGATTTTTACTGTACATTTCTGCCATATGGACATCAACTTGATAGTCACCACTGATAAGTTATTACTAAATATAATGTAGCAACATTAAAATGGAAACTTAAATTTTCTGTAAAGCTGCTTTGCAACATTTTGTATCGTGAAAAGCACTATACAAATAAACTTGAATTGAACAATTGTAGTTTTTGTTAATATTTTGATTTGGATTTTTTTTCTGTCTTTTTTAATTTTAGTTAGTTTTTTTATTTTTTTTTATTTATTTATTTATAAATATCTATATAGTTACGTTTTTTTAGTACTTAAGTTTTATTTCCGATAGCTGCCAAGGGAACATTTCTCATTTGTTGTTTTCATTTAAGTTTTTTATTTTAAGTAAAGGGTTTTTTAGTTGACGTTAATAATATGTGTCCCTGCAGCACAAAAGCAGTCATCAGTAACACAGGTATATTTGTAGCAATAGACAACAATACATTGTATGAGTCAAAATTATTGATTCTTCTTTTATGCCAAAAATCATTAGGATATTAAGATCATGTTCCATGAAGATATTTAGTAAATTTTCTACTGTAAATATATCAAAACTTCATTTTTGATTAGTAATATGCATTGCTAAGAACTTAATTTGAACAACTTTAAAGATGATTTTCTCAACATTTAGATTTTTTTTGCTCCCTCAGATTCCAGATTTACAAATAGTTGTATCTCAGTGTGTGTGTGAGTGTGTGACTGAGTGTGTGTGTGTGTGTGTGTGTGTGTGTGTGTGTGACTGAGTGTGTGAGTGAGTGTGAGTGTGTGACTGAGTGAGTGTGAGTGAGTGTGTGTGTGACTGAGTGAGTGTGAGTGTGTGAGTGAGTGACTGAGTGAGTGTGAGTGTGTGACTGAGTGTGTGACTGAGTGAGTGTGTGACTGAGTGAGTGAGTGTGTGACTGAGTGAGTGTGAGTGTGTGACTGAGTGAGTGTGTGACTGAGTGAGTGTGTGACTGAGTGAGTGAGTGTGTGACTGAGTGAGTGAGTGTGTGACTGAGTGAGTGTGACTGAGTGACTGAGTGAGTGAGTGTGTGACTGTGTGAGTGTGTGACTGAGTGAGTGTGTGAGTGTGTGACTGAGTGAGTGTGATTGAGTGAGTGTGTGTGACTGAGTGAGGGTGTGAATGAGTGAGTGTGAGTGTGTGACTGAGTGAGTGTGTGACTGAATGAGTGTGAGTGTGGGAGTGAGTGTGTGCGTGTGGTGTGAGTGAGTGTGTCAGTGTGTGTGTGACTGAGTGAGTGAGTGTGACTGAGTGTGTGACTGAGTGAGTGTGTGTGTGGGAGTGAGTGTGTGCATGTGGTGGGAGTGAGTGTGTGAGTGAGTGAGTGAGTGTGAGTGAGTGAGTGTGTGTGAGTGAGTGTGTCAGTGTGTGTGTGTGTGAGTGAGTGAGTGAGTGTGCGTGTGGTGTTATAGCGGATGCTGCTGCTGTTGTGTGGTATATTGCAGCTCTTGCTCTTCTCTCTGTGGTCAGGTGTGCTGGACGCGGCTGAGAATCTGACGCCGCTGGGCGAGCGTGTGGCCTGCATGTCATGTGACCCGCGTCTGGGGAAGGTTTTGGTTCTCTCGGCTCTGTTTTCCTGCGTTCTTCCCGTTTTGTCAGTGGCGGCGTGTTTGACGCGAGACCCCTTCTATAACAGCATGCAGAACCGGGCCCTCGTCTCCAAGGTCAGAGAGTCTCTCGAAGCGCTGAATCTGTTCGTCTGTGCCAGCGTTCATCCACAGGCTCACTGTTTTGTGCTCTTGTGTTTGTTCCTGTGGTCTCTGCAGGCCAAGGCGTCTCTGAGCGGCTCCAGCTGCAGCGATCATCTGGTCTTCAGTCGAGTCGTTCAGAGCTGGAAAGAGCAGCAAGGCAAGGAGAGCAAGCAGGAGTTTCTGGAGAAATACACTCTGTCTGGAGCCAGTCTGCGCTTCATACATGGTGAGACGCACACAACTGATGCTAAAACTAGCCGAGAATCACTGACATGGGAAACTATTCACACTGTATGGCCATCTAATAAAACTGAATTAACAACTGTTGAGGCCGTCTCATGTTATTATGGGCATGCTGAGTTTATGTAAATCTTGTGAACATTTTACCTCATAACATATTCATGTCCCAGAAGAAAAACATTGCTTTTTTTTTTTTTTTATAATTTTTTATAGTATTTTTTAGTATTTTAGTAAGAAAATGAAACTTTACAAACCCTTCATGACCCTTAACTTTTTTTTTTTTTTAGATTTTTTACAATTATGTATTAAGAGATATAACCATTAAAAAACATTTGGGTAATTTTTAACCTAAGTATGTATGGAGCACCATAAGGTGTCAAAAATACGTTTTGTAAAATGATCTATGAAGTTAAATTTGTGTCCAAAAAAACTTTTGAAAAAAATGTATACATGCATACATACATTGTCATTTTCAAATTATATGTTCTTATGCATTTCATGCAGTGATATATTGAAATAAGATTTCTTATCCATATAGGAAAAAATCAATCATTATCAAATTTAAATGAATTTCTTAGTTTTTTAAATGAATAAAGAGGAGTAAATGCTGGATGAGTAAAAACCTCCACTGACATTCATTCAGACAAAGTTTCTTGACTGCTTTTGTAAATTGTATATTGGCCATTTCTCTTATTGACATGATTGAGGATTAATCATAAAATGCCCGGCCGGTTTCATGTTATGATGTTCATTCATAGTTAATTGAAATAACGTCATCTTGTGTGTTGTGTGTCTCAGGCCTGATGCAGCAGTTCGGGGAGAATCTGTGTGAAGCGGGTCTGGTGGATGGTTCTGCTGATTGTCTGCGTCTGTGGTCTGGTCTGAATCAGCACAGTCAGCAGGAGCAGCTGGTTAAAGCTGTGCTGATCGCAGGCCTCTATCCTCACCTCATACAGGTGCGGCACACCTTTCTGCAGCACGCATGTGTACATTTAACATGTACCCGTGCCGGCAGAATGAGTCAGAATGTGCACGGTCTAATTTTGAGCTACAGGCAAAAGAAGTGAAAAATGTCAGATTTGGTTAAATTAAGCCCTCTTCTAGCGATCCCAGTGCTCCAAATAGTAATTAGCCTTTTTCACAAAAATCGGAAATTGCGTCAGCGCAGGGTAAAGCTCAAATAATGCTTAGTACCTTTCCTGTTTTGTCTGTTTTCCAAGTTGTTGTTATATAATCTATAAAGAAATAACATTTGTTTGTAACTTATATGGCCACTCGGACCGCTGACTCGTAGATAATGTGCTTAACATAGCACCGGATGGTTTCTATTCTCCGTCTCCAGCAAAGTCCCTTTTTTAAATAGTCTTTGATCTCCGGTACATTTGAACGTATTATCTCAATTTACCACATCATGATAAATTACTTCAAAATGACATCATTTATGACCAGATGCACATTTTTCCAAGAATACATTAAACAATTCTCAGTGCGACTGAAGCATATTAAACTCAACACAACAACGTAATCCCGAACAAAGCCATGAATCCCAGTCATCTCTTGTTTAATATGTATTTCCCAGGGCACATTATACAACATACATTTACTCCATCACGTTAGTAATGCAAAGGAGAGCAAGTAGAAAATACAACATTACTTTAATAATAATAGCAAAAAAAAATCATGTGGAGAGTCATAATGCACAGCCAGCACCAAACGGACAGAACAGCAAAGCTATAACTGAATTATAACTGCCACCATTTAGACTTAAACAAACTTGTATTTGTGATGAGCTGACCAAACAGTTAACTGTGAAATGTTTGCTCTTTGTAGAGTACAGTACCGGCAGCTCAAGCATTTTCATAGGATCTAATTTGTAAAAAAAGACTTTGATTCTCAAACTCATTCTTGTTAAGTATGCTGTTGTCACCGATCAGGAAGCCAGAAACACGGAAGTGTGAAAAAGACTAATTAAACTTCTAAAATGATCTTTATTTGTATGTTTTCTGAGAGGAGCACCAAGTAACTTGTAGGTTTATTGTTGCAAAGCGCAGCATTCTAGCTTTGTGAATATTCATATCGAATCGAGTCCAAACCAGTGAAATATGATTTTCAAACTCATGATGAAAACAAAACGATCGCGCTGACTGACATTTGCAAAGCGCGTGCATAAGAGTGCGCAATCTCCCTATAAAGTACATTATTGTGAAATATGCCTTGGCGAGATTCACACAAACATAAACGTAACTGGTATGTCTTACATGAGTTTAGTTAATGGTTGGGGAAAAATCTGATGTGTAACATTATATTAGATCCATACATTACAGTATTAATATAGATCTGTCTCAATGTTAATCAAACATTTAAAAGTAAAGACGGACTCACTCGCTGCTCTTGATTAAACTACTGTTTATTTGCATCTTTGTTCTTATTTTTAATAACGAAGATAAAATAAAAATAATAATATAGTAATTATTAAGAAAAGAATTGGAGGAAAATATGCAATGTTTCTTTTTTTTCATTGGAATCTTTAACTCGATTTTTTTCAAAATCAACTCCAACTTTAAGTCATATATCATTTTGAAGGTATTTTAATGGAGAATGTGACAATAAAAAGCACATTTTTAAAAAATTTGCTCATTCTGATTCGTTTTGCCAGCACGGGTCACATATTTATTTTGTAATCCGATCATTTCAGACCTTATTGAAAGATTCAAGCAGATTTGAAAAGTAGTGCATTAATTAAAATTGCACTACAGTCAATTTAGTTTTGATGCATGATTTCATGTAGACATGCCTGAATTGTTTTATTGGTTTAAATGGGCAAAACCGTGTTGAGTTGTAATGTCAGCGTTTATATGACCCACAGCACAACAATAATAACTGCATCTGCAGCAAACACAAGTTCTGTTTTTCTGTTCACTTCTATAATGTTATCAGGTGAAAAGAGGCACAGTGACCAAAAGTGGAAGATTTCGGCCGGACAATATTTCGTACCGTACAGAAAGCGGCCCTGTGCTCCTGCACCGCTCCTCTGTCAACAGGTAAATACATAAAGAGTCACATACAGCTATTAATAAACAATACTTCTGCTCTAGTTCAGTAGATTGACTTTGCTGTTTTATTGTTTCAAGGCCACAGCATACATGTGTATATATATATATATATATATATATATATATATATATATATATATATATATATATATATTATACACATACACACATACACATACACATGCGCACATGCACACACACACATACACACACATACACACACACACACACGCACACACGCATACGCACACACACACACACACACATATACACACACACACACACACACATACACACACATACACACACATACACATACACACACACACATACACACACACACACACACACATACACATACACAGATGCGCACACACACACACACACATACACACACAGCTGGTAAAGTATTGAACACGTCACCATTTTTCTCAGTACATATATTTCTTAAGGTGCTGTTGACATTAAATTTTCACCAGATGTTGGTAACAACACAAGTAATCCATACATACTAATTAAACAAATAAGTTCAGAAATTAAGTTATGTGTAATAAAATGTAATGACAGGGGAAAAGGTGCAAAAAGGCATGGAAAGCCAACACACCAGCTGAAATCTATCAGTAATTAGAAAGCAATCCTGCCCCTCATCAGTGGAAATTAATATTAGCTGCTTCAGTCCAACACCTACAGTACCAGGATGATGAAGATGATCCCAAACACAGCCAAGCAAACTCTCGACTGGTTTCAGAGAAAGAGAATAAAGCTGCTAGAACGGCCAGACAATCACCGGACTTCAATCCAATAGAAAATAAGAACTAAAGGTCAGAGTTCATAGAAGAGACTCACAAAACCTTCAAGATTTGAGCGATGCATGCGATAGTTTCTCTGCAGGAGGCGTCTTGAAGCTGTCATCACCAACAAACACTGTTGTGTGAAGTATTAAATACATTTCAGTAGTTCAATACTTCTATGTGTCATTCCATTTTATTACACACAACTTAATTTCTGAATTTATTTGATTTTTTTAATTAGTATGTATAGATTACTTGTGTTGTTACCAACATCTGGTGAAAATTTCATGTCAACAGCACCTTTAGAAATATATGTACTGAGAAAAATGTTGACGTGTTCAATACTTATTTTACCCGCCGTGTGTGTGTATATATATAAAACACCATGTAAATACAACTTTAATTCAAATTCTGAATTTCTGCAGGAAAATTACTTTTTGAAGAGATTTAATCCGTATTGTTTTTGATTTTGTACCTTTTATAATGTTTTCTATTATGATTGTTTTACCTCTTCACATCAGAAATTAGTACCAATGCTTGCTTACAAACCATACAAAACATTTGTTACTTGAAACTGAAATAAAATATATTTAAAAATTAAAATAAAATCAAAATGTATATTAATGTAAAATATAAAAATATGCATAATCTTTTTATTTCAGCTAGTGGCCATGGTAGCATTTCTCATTTTCATTTAATGATATTGAAATATGGATTAAACTATAAAATATAAAACTAACTATTTAAAAAAAGAACTATACAAATGACAAAAACACAACAAAATTACTAAAACTTTACATACAACTTAAATGAAAAAAAAATAAAATAATTCAAAATAATAATAAAAATTAACACTGGTCAGACTTTCCAATTTTACTCCACACTAAAAACAAGCAGAGTACAGAATCCATCTTTTCTGTCGTTTAGTAATAAAAGTATGTGTTTGAAGGAAATGTGCATCATTTGAGTATCAGTTCAGTGTTAGATCATGAAGTGTGTCTCGCTGTGTTGATCTGAAGTCATGTGTTGTGTGTGTGTGTGTGTGTGTGCTTCAGGGGAAATCAGGATCTGTCGAGTCGCTGGCTCACCTTCTTCTCTGCGGTCAAATCAAACGATCAAGTCTTTATCCGAGACTCTTCTGTGGTTCATCCGCTGGCGCTGTTGCTCCTCACTGACTGTGATCTCAGCGAGAGAGGTAATGCCATGCCTAGACACTTCACTTTATACTCCTTTCATTCTGTGCATGAAAACTGACCCAAAATATGTGTTTTCATGATCCTGAAATCATTAAACACTGTGACTATATCACATGCGTATCATCTATCTCATCTATACATCTCTATATCTAAAATTTCTCTAAAAGAGGGAAAAAACTCAACCTCCACAAATTTGTGCACGTGGTTGCCAGATATCAAGCATTCAAATCCTCCAAACAGAGCTGCTTTCTTTCTTTGAAAAGACATTTTCTGCTCCGTTTAATCTATCTTCCCAACCTGGCAACCCTTCACACCTGGGGCCTGTACCATGATGGTGGCTGAACAAACTCAGGGTTACAGGATTAGTTTTGAGTTGATAAAACCAAACCAGTTCAATCTAGAGGTCTGCACGGGCTTTAAACTGAAGCCCGAACCCGGTCCGTACCCGAGATCGTCTGACCCGACCCGACCCGAGCAGCACAGTTAAATTTAGAGCCCGAACCCGACACGAAATCTTTTTTTTTTTTTTTTTTTTTACAACGAATAGCCAATTATTATTATTTATTTTTAAGGATGCTGTATTTCACGATTGCATGCAACGGTCAGTAAGCAAATACATGTAAAGAAACCGATGCATCGAGGCTCGGCCAGCTCACAAGGCAAAAGAAAAAACACTTACCAGTTATGAAAGTTTATGAACATCAGGTGCAGCGGTTACATAAATTCTGCCGAGTTTTTAATGGTTGTATATGACAAGACGATAATTCTTCCACAGTGCAAATTATGGTAATTTCCGTCAGTTAAGGCTCGTTAGCATTCGGCCTGCTTTAAATCGGACACGGAGATGTAGTGCCGTAAGATCACGTTTATTTTAATTAATTAATCATTTATTTGAATTGGCGAGAGAGAGGGATGAAAGTTGCGTGCGTGAACCTACGTCTGCGCGTCTCTCTCTACAAGCAACGAGGCTTAGTTACTTCACAAACTGTGATTTTACCCCCTCATTGCAGAGAAATATAACGTTGCGAGTCAGTAGCCTATCGAAGCTATTTTACTAATAAAAGTGTCCGTGCTGTGTGTTCGCTGCGCGATCTCTCTGATATCTGTGTGCAATAACGTGTGTGCATGCGTCTATGAAAGCAGCGTAGCCAACTGCATATAGTTTTAGTTTAGCTACAAACCCGAGCCCGAAGCTATTCATTGAACATTAACCCGAACCCGACCCGAAAGTATTTCGGGACCCGTCGGGCTCGGGTCGGGTAGCAGACCTCTAATTCAATCTGGCTTTGTTGGTACCATGATGCTGACCATCAACTTTCTCTGTCAACTCAGGCTTTGAGTTAATGAAGCACGTGCACGTCAAAGCGTGACATCAGTAATGAACAGCCAATCACATGCCTTTTAACTGTGATTCACTTCTCGCAATTCACTGCCATAGATTAAAATGTTTTACTATGTAGCGTCCTTTAATGTGGAGCAAGAGAAACTGGGGGAGTGGCTTTATCGCATCATAGATGTGTCACTTTTCTTGAAGCTGATTGGTCAAATTTCAGTTTGCGATCTCTAAACTAGAACATAACCTGCCCCGGAGCAGGTTAGCTGTGGAGGGTAAGTTACTATGGCGATGAACACCGCTAAAAGCCAAGTCACTTTCATGGTACCTTAAACCCAGGATTAATGCGAACTAAACTGAAACTTACCTGGCTAACCAGCTAAACCGGCTTCATGGTACAGGCCCCTGCTCACACTTACAGTGCTGATGATCTGAAAACAGTGACACACGTCTTTTGTAGTTGATCTGGACTATGTGGAAATCATTTGGAAGTAATATTAGGAGTCACTGTTTTCATTTTAGAGAACCTTATGAGTTTCACCAGTTTTCATAATGTAGCAAGTGCTTTTATATTTCTGCTAATATAATAAATCATGAGGTCAAATAAACCATGTGTATGAGTCGATATACACTTGATTTGTTTAAACATGAAACTGCAGTTATTTTAATGTAACTGACAACATGATTATAATTTGAGCAAAGTAATTGTAATTATCAGTTTAACCGTTACACAGCATGACTAATATATGCCCGAGTTTTAATGAACTGAAACTAGACTAAAAACCAGACTTTAGCCCGATTCGGACGGTAATTGTTTCTCATATGGACGTCTGTAAAAATAAATTTACATATCACCTCGGTGATAAAACTCATGGATTCGGATGGAGATTGTCACATGATTGTCTGCTGTAAATAAAATGAATTTTATTTACAAATGTATTCTAATTATTGTGTAAAATGTATGTAAAAATACTTATGTAAAATGTATTCTTATTATTCCAAGCATATTCTATAATATATAATCCTATTCTCCTGTTTAAAAGTAGGAAAATAGACGCGCTAGTTTTATATAATTATACGCGATATATATATATGTTTATAATACACATTTTAAAATTCTATTGCATACCTGCTGCTGCCATAATAAATACCCATTTTGAATGTGTACGTGCTTTTCTTCTCTTTCTGCTCCCAGTCGCTGTGGTTGAGCAGTCATGAAGTATTGTTCTTTTAAATAATTTCCAGCATTTCAGATATAAATATGTATGCAAATTACACCGAAGTACAACGTTACGGTGTTCGTGAGTGCTCAAAAAGGGTTTAAACACTGAATTTTGAATCGATTTCTTCTCGTAAACTCAGAGATGTGGATTCGGATGGCAATTAAATTACCACACGACCTCGGTGTTTGTCAAAAAAACAGTAGGTAATTCAGCCGGGGATTTTTACGGGGGTGGTAAAAACAGAGAAAAACACAGACGTCCTGGATTCAGACGGCATTAAAATCACCAACTACCCCCTGTATATGATGAAAATCACTTACGTCCCCCTGAGAAACAATTACCGTCCGAATAGAGCTATAGAGTCTACTAGACTAAAAATCAGTACAGGTTGCCTGAATATGTGACCCTGCAGCACAAAAGCAGTCATAAGTAGCACAGGTATATTTGTAGCAATAGCCAACAATACATTGTATGAGTCAAAATTATCCATTTTTCTTTTATGCCAAAAATCATTAGGATATTAAGATCATGTTCCATGAAGATATTTTGTAAATTTTCTACCGTAAATATATCAAAACTTAATTTTTGATTAGTAATATGCATTGCTAAGAACTTCATTTGAACAACTTTAAAGGTGATTTTCTCAATATTTAGATTTTTTTTGCACCCTCAGATTCCAGATTTACAAATAGTTGTATCTCAGCCTAATATTGTCCGATCATAACAAACCATACATCAATGGAAAGATTATTTATTCAGCTTCAGATGATGCATAAATCTCAATTTCACAAAATTGACCCTTATGACTGGTTTTGTTGTCCTGGTTCACACATGATAAAAACTAAAAGGAGATTTGACACAGGACAGTGAAAGCTGACAAAATGAACACTTTATAAATACTAAACTGTCATATAAGCTGATTTATCGATGCATGTTTGCGCTGAAATGATTTGTAGATGCAGCAGCAGTAATGATGTTTTTGTTTATTGTTGTTCAGTTGTTGGAGACGGTGTGGAGGTGGTGTTACCAGGTCACACACTCATCCGATGGGAGTTTTCTCCTCACGTCTGGGAGTTACTGTGGGATCTGCGCACTTCCCTGCAGGCCATGATCCACCGCAGTCTGCACCGCTCACGACGCCAGGCCTCCTCAGACGACCGTCAGGACAGAGAGCTGATCGCTTTATTAGTGGAGCTGCTTAATAACACCGAGTCAGAGTCTATCAGCGATCAGGATGAGACCAGCACAGAAAACATTGAAGCTGACAGTCTGTAATCTCCACATATACACTATATTGCCACAAGTATTGGCACCCCTTCTAATGAACAGGTTTGACTACTTTAGTATTTTCTATGAGTACAAATCTTAATGTTAAAGCATATAATGATATTCTAGGAAATTGTGTGCTTCTAATATTATAGCAACAGTTTGGACTCTTTTCTATTCTAACATGACAATGTCTCTGTGTATAAGACAAGGTTCAAAAAGAAAATGATTGATTGAGTCAGTGTGGAAGAACTTGACTGGTCTGCATAAAACCAAATCCTAATCCCAGTTTAACACCTCTGGTGTGACTGTAAATGCAGACCTTGAGACAAAAACTCATCACCAAACACCAATGACTTGTACATACACTATATAGACAAAAGTATTGGCACCCCCTTCTTTAGAACAGAAAAATGCACTTCCAAATCTGTGGCAACAACGATGGGAACATAATTCATGTATTTAAAAATTGTATTTCATCTCTGTAGCAACAGTTTTGTAAGTGTCTAAAATGACTGAACCCATATGTACAAGTCATTGGTGTTTGGTGATGAGTTTTTGGCTCAAGGTCTGCATTTACAGTCACACCAGAGGTGTTAAACTGGGATTAGGACTTGGTTTTATGCAGACCAGTCAAGTTCTTCCACACTGACTCAATCAATCATTTTCTTTTTGAACCTTGTCTTATACACAGAGGCATTGTCATGTTAGAATAGAAAAGAGTCCAAACTGTTGCTATAATATTAGAAGCACACAATTTCCTAGAATATCATTATATGCTTTAACATTAAGATTTGAACTCATAGAAATTACTAAAGTAGTCAAACCTGTTCATTAGAAGGGGTGCCAATACTTTAGGCAATATATTGTATATGTGTCTGAGACATTTCTCATTAGTAGACTATGTAAAACCCCAGAGCGTTTGCACAAAGGTTTTTTCATAAAGTTTGGGAGACAGAACTACTATAGAGCTGTAAGGATGTGTACATAAAAATGTATCCAACTTAAATCCAGCATTGTGTGTGAGATGATTATGAAAACTGCTATAATACTAAACTACAGTAGTCAACCTTTGAAGTGGATCAAAAAAAGACAAGAACGGGTATTGTTTTGATTTTAGGACATCTTTTTTTGATCCACTTCAGATGTCGACTACTATATGTTGTGTGCCTGTGAGGGTGGGACATGTACAGTAATGTAACACTTTGATTAATTTATTGTCCAATTAAAGATGTCCAGATCACGCCTTGTGTAATTTCAGTGCTCATTTTCTGCACATTTAAATTTGATGAGATACCAGTGCCTTGCAAAAGTATTCACACCCTTCATATTGTTTTTCTTCTACCATTGTTTTAAGCCTTAAAGTTAACATTACTTTTTCCCCACATCAGTCTATATTCTACACCCCATAATGACAGCAATCACACATTTATTAAAAATGAAAAAGAAAATAAAAAAATTATCAACTTGGACCAATGTTAGTTTAAGTGTTTTCTGGAAAGTTTGCTTTGGTGAGCTTTTATGAGCCACCAAAACAGTTAATTTTAGCCAGATTGAGTTTGAAATGCCATCACACCAAGTATATCGAGGCATTAAGACCTCACCAGGCAGCTGGAATAGACATTCAAGATATCATACACTGTATGATTGCTGCATTAAACATTTTCAGTTAAGTTATGTGAACAATGTCTTTTAACATTGGCACTTCAGTTGACAATTTTCAATGCAACAATCAACATAAAACACTTGAGTTTTGACCTTCGTAATCTTTTAGTGTACAGGAGCACTGTCTGTCGCTGTTGTTCTAATTGTATGGACTGTTTGCTTCACACCTTTACACACAAACAGTTGACCACATAATGAGCAAAATAAGAGCTTTCAACATGTCAGATATTTATTAATTTGTTTTACATTGTGTGCATACAAGATATCTCATTGAAAATGTCACTGATTTCTTGTTTCATTGCAGTCCCTGTGAATGCATGCTCGTTAACCAACATGAGACATATTAACTCTAATTGACTTCTGTCATATAGGCTGCTGAATTATAAAATCAGCGATGGATTAAAAATGCTTTCTGACATATATTGCATTTCTGTTCAATTCCTCCGTAAAGGAGGGAGCAATAATAATTACAAGTGAAGGAAAGAGAAGAGAAACGAGAGAAAACTCATTCCAGGTGTAATCAATCAAATAATTAAACTCTTCATTTAAATGCTTAGAAAAGAAAAGAGCAACGCTTCAGTCCGTGAACGTGCCAAAAGTGTACTATGATCGCTTTACATAAAATATTAGTGGATTTTTATATATAGGCTATAAACCATCACTAAGTTCTGTCGAAAAATGAAAGTAGAAATATATTACTTAAGTTAAACCCTATACCTAGTTGAAAAAAGTGCAGTAAAATACACTTTATTTCAGTACACTTCCATAAAGTACTTAAAGTGCTCTATTTTCACGCACTAATGTACTTAATATACTAAAAAATATTTTTAGTAGTACTTATAATCTTAAGAACATAAGTGTACTCAACTGTGCTATTTTTTGGATACCATGAATATGAACTAAAATGTGCTTTTAACACTTTCTCTGTAAAAAAAAGTATTTATGTATTGCCCACATATTTTTTATAGCTATTATTATATTATTCTTACATTTTGAATAATTAATACATGTATGCATGTTGAGTATATTTAAAAGTGTATGAAAGATGGGTTCAAGTGGTAACTAAATGCATTTTTATTTTTCAGAGAAAGTATGTTAAAAGCACATTTTAGTTCATATATTAATGGTGTCCCAAATTAGCATAGTTGAGTACACTTAGATGATCTTAATTAGTGCTGTCAAATGATTAATCAAGTTTCAAGTTTTATTTGTCACATACACGACTATACAGAGATTGTATAACCAGCAGTGAAATGTGAGTCGATGTAATCGCATCCAAAATACAAGTTTTGTTTACATTATATATGTATGTGTACGGTGTATATTTATTATGTATTTATAAATACACACATGCATATATTTAGAAAATATTTACGTTTATACATTTATATATTATATATATATAAATATATTTCATATATAAACATAACATATTTTTCTTAAATATATACATGCATGTGTTCAGGGCTCCTACACATTTTCCATTTCAAAATGAAATACTTTTCCAGACTCAAATTTCCAAACCTCGCGGTAGATTTTCAGACCATATTTAACATAAATGGTTCATCGAGCATTATTTTCAGCTTTATATTTGGTATATAGTACAGTCATCTGTAAATATTTTTATTTTCTCAGGGGTTTTTTTTCATTGATTTTCTCGAAGTGACCCTAATATAAAAAATTAATAACAAATACAGACTTTTACATGCACACAAGAAACTTTTTGTGCCTTCGAGAAACTATTCACATGTGCATGGGAATGCTTTGCATGCTTACGCATTACAATTTATAGTTTTATATAACCTGCTCCCTTTGTGCATCAATGCCATCTTACTATGAATAAAACAAGAGCATGGATGCACATGAATTAACAGAGATCTACCTGCTCAAAATTTGCTTTTCTCATGGTAGTACCTCTAATATTAAGGCTTAATGTCTAATTTAATACATGGTCTGTGGTGCTGGAGAAACCATGAGACCAAATGGACTGAAGGCATAAAATCTGCCAAGTTCAAGGGGCTATAAAAAGACTGGTACTGTAAAAAAGTGTTTGTCTTTCATTGGGGCAGTATGCCATATTTCAAGGCCTTAGGTCTTCTTGTGCGCACATAAAAGTCTGTATATTTTTTATTTTTGCAAAGGTCCTTGAAAGTTATGTAATACGGCGCTAAGACTATAGTGTGAAGAAACCCAAAATGCTTCTAAGCTGCATTTTGCATAATGAAAAAGTGCACTTTGAATTCATTCAGTCATATTTGGCGATCACAAAAGAATCACTAAACAGCTTCCATGAAACCTCTCTTCTTGTACGATAAATTTATTTTCATTAAATTCTGAATTTTCTATTATAAAAAAAAAAACTAAATAGGGGCAAAAGTCTGGAAACACAAATATTTTTCCATACTCTTGTTTTATTTTTCCATACTTTTCCAGACCTGGGAAATACTTAAATCAAATTCCATACTTTTCCAAACCCCGTAGGAACCCTGTGTGTTTGTATTTATATATACATGATAAATATACACAGTATACACACATTATGTAAACAAAAACTTTTATTTTGGATGCGATTAATTGTGATTAATCATTTGACAGCACTAATCTTAAGAAGTACTAAAGAATATTTTTTAGTATATTAAGTACAAAATTAATTTACTTTAAGTACATTATGGAAGTGCACTTTTTTCACCTGGGATAACACTAGGTTTTGATGATCTTTGTGGAACAACACAAACTCCATCCATCACTATATAACACAGATTCAGGGGCTCGGACAGAGTTTGTTTCTGTGAGTCTGCAGGTTTTTCACCGAGCTGAATCTGGTCTCACATGAAGCGCAGCGGTACGGTTTCTCTCCGGTGTGCAGGCGCTCGTGTTTCTTCAGCGTCCCCGGCTGCGTGAAGCTCCTCTCACAGTGTGAGCACTTGTAGGGTTTCTCTCCGGTGTGGATTCGGTGGTGTCGCTCCAGATCGCCGGCTCGGATAAAAGCCTTGCCGCACTCGGGACACACGTGATCCTTCACCCCCGAGTGTATTTTCTGATGCTCTTTAAAGTAGTCCAGCCATAAAAAACTCTTCCCGCAATATGCACACGAGTAAGGCTTCTCGTCCGTGTGGGTTTTTAAGTGCTTTTTTAGGTGGGACGCCAAGAAGAACTTCTGAGGGCAGTGTGTGCAGCAGAAAGGCCGTTCTCCGGAGTGAGAGCGCAGGTGGTTTTTGAGCTTCGCCGCTTGATTGAAACACTACCCGCACTGAGAACAGCAGTGGAGCTCTTCTTCTGAATGAATCCTCTGGTGTCTCCTGAGGTTCCCGGGCTGCGTGAAGCTCATCCCACACTCCTGACACGCATACGGACGCTCTCCGGTGTGGATCCGCAGGTGAGCTCTGAGGGTTCCTCTCTGGATGAAGCTCTTGCTGCACTGTTGGCAGGTGTAGGGACTCTGTCCGGTGTGGATCCGCAGGTGAGCGGTCAGACTCCTCTTCTGTGTGAAGGTCTTGCCGCAGCAAGGGCAGGGCAGCGGCGGCGCTCCCGAGTGGATCCTCATGTGTCCCATCAGGTTTCCTTTCTGTCTGAAACACTTCCCACACTGCGAGCAGATGAACGGCTTCTCTCCGGTGTGAGTCCGTATGTGATCTTCAAGACGCACTTTACGTGCAAAACTCCTTCCGCAGTGAGGACACGAGAACGAATTCTTGCCTCCCATTAGAGAAATACAGTCTCGAGTTCAATCTCCAACGATTATGAAAATACAATAATCGAGATAAGACGATTATCGCGCCCCATCTCCAGCAAAAACCTGCAAATCGGTAAAATCCATGTAATGCTTGATTTATTAAAGTTGATTAGGTTTATTTAAGTGCGCTGTTCTTTGGATTTCTGTGCAAGTTAACTTTTAGCTTAAGGTGCGTGCATAAACGGTCAGATACACGCATAATTATGTCAAAATGCAGTGCTTGGTGATTATTCACATAAACTCTCGTCTTAAGTTAACAAACTATTGAAAATAAAAATACTGCATCTATTGGATCCGTGACAACAGGCTAATCCATCTGTGTGCTTAATATTAATCAAACAACAAAATACAGAGAAAATCACTCACTCAGCCTTATTGACAGAATTACAATTAGGCTGAATAAAATATAGATTTCAGTATCTTTAAATTAAATCACTCATATAATGTTTTGGTCACATGGCCTGCTCATAATCATGTTAAATAATCATTTTTACAATATTGACCAAAATAATCGTGATTATGATTTTTGCCATAATCAGAGCAGTCATACCTCACAATATTGGCTTTCTAT
Organism: Aspiorhynchus laticeps; assembly: GCA_023376895.1. Lineage (NCBI taxonomy): Eukaryota > Metazoa > Chordata > Actinopteri > Cypriniformes > Cyprinidae > Aspiorhynchus > Aspiorhynchus laticeps. The sequence continues at coordinate 71,599 of JALXFT010004672.1, forward strand.
TGGAAAAAAAATTAAAATAATTTTTTTTTTGTCTAAAATATTTTCCTTGTTTCATTCGGTTCTTGACTCTCCTCTTCTCGAGATCTTCACTCGTGTCTTCTCTTTATAAAGTCCATTATCGCAGTGTCACAGAATGAATTTATTCCATCTGAATTAATCCTGGTTTACGGTTCATTTGCAGGATGATGGGAATTATTCCAGCGTTTATTTGGTAAATGCACTGACTGTGTGGTATAGAGGAGCAGATCTGCTCAATTAAAGCATAAAAGCACAATGTTACATTGATAACCAAAGCATTTGTTGTTCTGATATCCAATGACACACACAATGAAATCATGCAAACTCCAATAATATAAGGGTTAATATTATTTTCATTTTCATCATTTTATGAATTTATCTGAAAATCTGCTTTCCATAACCGACAGGTAAATCCCTTCTGTAGCTCAAAAGGTGTGTTTCTGATTATGCATGAACTGACAAAATGATAGTGTCTGCCAAATGCATATGTTTAAAATAAAGAAATGCACTGGTTATAATTTTCAGATTTTATAATATTATTCTGGAAAAAATAAAAACATCACTTCAGTTGATCTCATTCTACCACTTTTGTTGTTTTTTTCTAAAAACATGGCAAAACCAGATAGAGAGACTCTTTATTTGGAAGATGAGATTTTAGCAGTTCTGCCATATTCATAGCAGCTTCTCCATTTATTGTGAAACCAGCGGTCCATATCAGTGATATACTGTCTCTGGTGTACTGCAATGACACCAATACATTAATTATTATTCTAAATTTCGAGAGGAGAACAGATTCGGTTCGAACTAATCTGATTTTACATAAGGATGTCTTGCCAGAGAGCTCACATTTGAAGCATTAAAACAGTATTACAACATCTCGACCATACACACATCAGTCCTCAAATCTACACACATTCACTTCATAAACACAAGTTTATGAAGAGCCGTTTGTGCTGGTCTTGTATTGTTATTTACAGGGGTTTTGAATCTTTATGATGCCACAGACCCATAAATATGATGATACACCTTGCAAAGGTATATCAAAAGCTCATTTATAGACTGTTATGAGACGATAGTGTGGTATTACTTGCTTGGAATTTAAATAATTTGACATTTATGCTATAATTGTACTAAAAATGACTAATTATCTGTAGATAACTAAGCTCCACAGTCAATTTAGGGTGTAAATTTAGAGTAAATCTGCAGATTGCGGTTGTTTTAATTAATAAAGTAAAGGGAAGAAGACAAAACGCTCACCTGTTATTCCTCGAAGTCAAATAATATCACAAATATCTCGATGGAAGATTGAAGCTTATGCAAATGAGCAAGCTGGATCAAAATAATAATAATGCTGCACTCACAAACGGTCAGCACTTCATATAAAACGTCACACTGTTACACTGCGTTCATTTCGCATTACTAACGTCAAATATTCGCATTAATATTGAGTAATATTGTTGAAACGCATTTGGACCTTGAAGTCAAAAACAAAACATTACTAAACCGCAGCAGCGCTGTGACGTCACGACGACATCTGACGGAGCTGGAAAACAAAACAAAAGTCCTTTAAAAAAAGTTAAGATATAAAATATAATACAAGTCTAATATTTAAATACTCCACGTATGGTTGATGTACTATAAACATGTTTGTCAACACGATCTTAAAGTAAGCTTTTATTAATAATAAATTAAGTATGCCTATAATCAAAGTGATTTAGCTTTGTATTAAACTTTGCATTTCAACTTTTTGTTTGTTAAACTATTATTTGAGAAGCAAAATTAAAAAAAATTACATTGTGTGTTAATTTGTCGAATCACGGTCTATATAACTTCTCCGTCCATAGACTAGATTTAATCATGCATGGAAAACTGACAATACTTGATTTAGTGCTGATCTCTTAATTGAACAAACCCAATCAACAGTTAAATCTTTGATCATTGTTAATATCATCATATCACCCAGCCCTAAAACTTGCTCTGTGGTAAAACACAGGCATTACTGACATAACAGCATGACAGAAGTACAATAAATCATCATAAAGTTGAGCGTTTAGGGATATTTTGCATACAGGCTGTGATACAAGGTCTAGACTCCTGTTTTATACAAATACCAAGCACTAGTCTTCATTTGGATGATGCTTTGTCTTTATCTGAGCGAATCTATCCCGTACACTCAGCGCTGTGTAACGTATATGTCAGGTAGGCCTGTGCATCTTACTCTGATTTATCTTTGCTAATTTGATGTTTTCTTTATCTGACTAATAATATTCTGATTTATTCTGAAATTATCAGTTCTAGTAGATTACATTAAATCCATGTTACTGCAAATCTAAGCGAAAATGTTTAGAGATTAATGTATTGAAAGATTCAGATCCCCAATATGCTCAATATTCCTCAAAATAACCTGATGATGGTGGGAAGCAGTTCCTCAAAACACCTAAAATATAATGTAACATGCTTTATTTTTCCACTTTGCAATTGTAATTAAAATATCAGGGCAGTTTTATAATATTGAGGCAGTTTAGAAATCCACCAGTATTAGCTATACATTCCAGGTCTGATGAGAAACATTCATGCATTCGAGGGCAGTGTTGGGTTAGTTACTCATGAACGTAATATATTACTCATTACTAGTTACTCCTTTCAAAAGTAATAGTGTTACTTTACACTTTGTGGGTGATTTTAATATCCATGTCGATAATGAAAAAGATGCATTAGGATCAGCATTCATAGACATTCTGAACTCTATTGGGGTTAGACAACACGTTTCAGGACCTACGCATAGTCGAAATCATACTCTAGATTTAATACTGTCACATGGAATTGATGTTAGTGGTGTTGAAATTCTGCAGCAAAGCGATGATATATCAGATCATTATCTAGTCTTGTGTAAACTCCATATAGTTAAAGCTGTAAATTCTACTCCTTCTTATAAATATGGTAGAACCATCACTTCTACCACAAAAGACTGCTTTGTAAGTAATCTTCCTGATTTATCTCAATTCCTCAGCATATCCAACAGCTCAGAACAGCTTGACGATGTAACAGAAACTATGGACTCTCTCTTTTCTAGCACTTTAGATACAATTGCTCCTTTACGCTTAAGGAAGATTAAGGAAAAGAGTCCAACACCGTGGTATAATGAGCACACTCGCACTCTAAAGAGAGCAGCCCGGAAAATGGAGCGCAGCTGGAGGAAAACAAAACTAGAGGTATTTCGTTTAGCCTGGCGGGAAAGTACCCTATCCTACAGAAAAGCTTTAAAAACTGCTAGATCTGATTACTTTTCGTCTCTTTTAGAACAAAACAAACATAACCCCAGGTATTTATTCAATACAGTGGCAAAATTAACAAAAAATAAAGCATCAACAGGTGTTGACATTTCCCAACATCACAGCAGTAATGATTTTATGAACTACTTTACTTCCAAGATTGATACTATTAGAGATCAAATTGTAACCATGCAGCCGTCAGCTATATCATCACATCAAATAGTGTATTATAGATCCCCTGAGGAACAATTCCACTCATTCTCTACTATAGGAGAGGAAGAATTGTATAAACTTGTTAATTCATCTAAACCAACAACATGTATGTTAGACCCTATTCCATCTAAACTACTAAAAGAGGTGCTTCCAGAAGTCATAGATCCTCTTTTGGCTATTATTAATTCGTCATTGTCATTAGGATATGTCCCCAAAAACTTTAAATTGGCTGTTATTAAGCCTCTCATTAAAAAACCACAACTTGACCCCAAAGATCTAGTTAATTACAGACCGATCTCGAATCTCCCTTTTCTGTCAAAGATATTAGAAAAGGTTGTATCCTCACAATTATATTCCTTCTTAGAGAAAAATGATATCTGTGAGGATTTCCAGTCAGGATTTAGACCGTATCATAGTACTGAGACTGCTCTCATTAGAGTTACAAATGACCTGCTCTTATCATCTGATCGTGGTTGTATCTCTCTATTAGTTCTACTGGATCTTAGCGCTGCGTTCGACACTATCGATCACAACATTCTTTTGAATAGACTAGAAAACTTTGTTGGCATTAGTGGAAGTGCATTAGCATGGTTCAAATCGTACTTATCTGACCGCCATCAATTCGTAGCAGTGAATGAAGAGGTATCATATCGATCACAAGTGCAGTATGGAGTTCCTCAAGGCTCAGTACTAGGGCCGTTACTTTTCACGCTTTACATGTTACCCTTGGGAAATATCATTAGGAAACACGGGGTTAGCTTTCACTGTTATGCTGATGATACTCAGCTCTATATTTCTTCACGGCCTGGTGAAACACACCAAATTGAGAAACTTATGGAATGCATAGTCGATATAAAAAACTGGATGACGAGTAATTTCTTACTGCTAAATTCTGAAAAAACAGAGGTGTTACTTATCGGACCTAAAACCCCCACAAGTAATAACCTAGAACACTGTCTAACACTTGATGGCTGCTCTGTAAATTCTTCGTCATCAGTCAGGAACCTAGGTGTGCTATTTAATAGTAATCTCTCCTTTGACAGCCACGTTTCTAGCATTTGTAGAACTGCATTTTTTCATCTTAAAAATATATCTAAACTGAGACCTATGCTCTCAATGTCAAATGCAGAAATATTAATTCATGCGTTTATGACCTCAAGGTTAGATTATTGTAATGCTTTATTGGGTGGTTGTTCTGCACGCTTAATAAACAAATTACAGATGGTTCAAAATGCAGCAGCTAGAGTTCTTACTAGAACCAGGAAGTATGAGCACATTAGCCCGGTTCTGTCAACACTGCACTGGCTCCCTACTAAACATCGTATAGATTTTAAAATCTTGTTAATTACTTATAAAGCCCTGAATGGTTTAGCTCCTCAGTACTTGAGCGAGCTCTTATCACACTATAATCCTTCACGTCCACTGCGTTCTCAAAACTGTGGTTATTTGATAATACCTAGAATATCAAAATCAACTGCGGGCGGCAGATCTTTTTCCTATTTAGCGCCCAAACTCTGGAACAATCTACCAAACACTGTTCGGGAGGCAGACACACTCTGTCAGTTTAAATCTAGATTAAAGACCCACCTCTTTAACCTGGCGTACACATAACACACTAATACACTTCTATTATTCAAATCCGTTAAAGGATTGTTAGGCTGCATTAATTAGATCAACCGGAACCGGGAACACTTCCCATAACACACGATGTACTTGTTACATCGTAAAAATATGGACATCTACGCTAATATTAGTCTGTTTCTATCTTATTCTGTTTCTCAGTCCGTGTCCGGATCAGATGGTGGATTGGCGCCGGGAGATGATGACTGCGGACCAGATTGTCGGCGGAGGCCGGACCCCTGGATGAGCCCCAGTGAAGACCTCGACTTAAAATACAATAAAACAAAAAATAAAACAAATAAATAAAAATATAATAAAATACCTAACTACATAATACTATTATTGTTAGAAATTGCAACAATATTAAAATAGAAATATAATAACTTTAAAGTCTTAATTAAAACAATAAATAAAAAAATAAAAAAATAATATCCTGGCCAGAGGAGAACTGGCCCCCGACTGAGCCTGGTTTCTCCCAAGGTTTTTTTTTCTCCACTCTGTCACAGAGGGAGTTTTGGTTCCTTGCCGCTGTCGCCTCTGGCTTGCTCAGTTGGGGACACTTAATTTCTAGCGATTATCGTCAATTTAATTTCATAGATATTATTTATACTAAACTTAGCTAGACAATGACATCTTTGAATTCAATAATGAGGTGCCTTTGGCTGAAAAATTGAGTGTTTGGTCTTATTGTTATACATTGCTGACACTCTATCCTCCAACTTGATACTGTTAAGTGCTTTGACACAATCTGTATTGTTAAAAGCGCTATATAAATAAAGGTGACTTGACTTGACTTGACTTGACTTTACTTGTTACTTTCTGGCAACAGTAATTAGTTACATTGTTTCTTCACGCCCCACAGAAGTTGTAACTGTGTATCTTCCACATAAATGTTATTAATAACATATTTCTGCCTCATCATTTGACCAGAATCCACATCGGATCTCAGTCAGAAGTTATTATAAACACTCAATAGTGATTAACAGTGACATTCAAGCAGAAGTGTTGTAGTAATCTCATTAATTATCACGTGTAGCTTGAAGCTAATTGTAATTTCTCCGTTTCCCATATACGATTATATTTCATTATGTATTTTATTAGTCCAACAGGTAGTTGAATTTGTCCTCACACTGCAAAAAAAAAAAGACCAAAAAAGGTCTACCAAAAATCAAATTATTTAATTTTCATATTTTTCATATGCAAAAGTGATAAAGTGTATTAAAAACAGACCAGGGAGCAGACGTTTCAGCCCATGCTTTCTTCATATTATGTATTTTATTAAATTACATACGTTTGTAAGAAACGGTTTAATTTTCCAAACATATTTTTAATTATAGTAATATAATGTAACACATGCTGATCAATGGGGGTTGTAATGCCAGAGTAAAGTAATACACAACAGTGTTCAGATCATCTTTTTTCCTGACAAAATCAATATAATGCAATATTTCTATCTGCTGAATGTAAGCTTTTCCATATTTCAAGCTCACCTGCTGCACCTCATCACATGCATGATGCATGAAAATTATGAAAATAAATCTAGGAATTATTTGATTGTTGGATTTTAAATCAGCGGGTCGAGGCATCACAAGTAACTAAGCTGTTGCATGGATGATAACTGTAATATTATTACTGAAATGTTATTAGTAATTACTTACACTACTAGTTACTGCAAAAAGTAATATTATTACAGTAATATGTTACTAGTAACTAGTTACTGCCCAACACTGTTCAAGGGTTAAACAGATCTGATAATCTGAAGACGACACTAAGAAAACTCCTTCATGAATCGCGTGTGGAAAGTCTTCAGCCTTTGTACAGCATCTTCCATTATGTTTGTTTGAGTTGCCACAAAAAGCCTGAGAAACAATAAGAACTGGTTTTAACAGAGATTTTATGCTCTGAATATGCAATTAAGACTATCGTTTACAATGTCATGAATGCTTACTGTGGCTGTAATTGACACATTCAGTGTTTTGCATGAGGTAACCATTCACATCACTCATGCAGTAACTGATAACCGTGTCAGTGCACAAACCTGATGTGATGGCTGTCCTTTCTCTGTCTGTATTCACAGCCCGGCCTCACATGCAGACCGGCTTCCTCCAGCAAATACAAACAGTACAGCATGTCTGGTTCCATCTGTCTTTTCTATGAAGAGAAAACAACTTTAATAGGAAACTACAGTCTGATTAATGCATTTGTTCACTGCTGAGACTTCATCACAGATCATGTGTATCGAGACAGCTTTCACTGCTCAGGAAAATTACATTCTACCTTATGACAAATTACTTGTGATGTTCCTTGTTTCAGATAAAGGCATTTATTAAATGAATAAATGTAAATAAATTCCAATGCTAACTAGCTGATGACAGCTTATCAGTGTAAATATAATACTTTTTATTGGCCTTCAGTGGAGAAGCACAGTTTTATTTCTTTGTATAATGGTGTAATACCACTATATACCAGGAGAGGCAAACATTTAAAGCCAAACAGGCCACATCAGCAGCAAAATGATTAGGCCCTCCAATTAATAATTCCACCTCAGTAAAATATCTTCCAGACACATAGTCCCAGAATGTGTTTATGAATTGTATTTCTATGAATAGTTTGGAATTACCTGGATTTCTGCATTGATTATTCCAATATCGTTTAGAGATTAATGTATTGAGAGATTCAAATCTCCAATATGAGCCATATGCTCAATATTCCTCAAAATAACCTGATGATGGTGGGAAGCAGTTGCTCAAAACGCCCAAAAGATAATGAAACATGCTTTATTTTTCCACTTTGCAATTGTAATTAAAATATCAGGACAGTTTTATAATATTGAGGCAGTTTATAAATCCACCAGTATTAGCTATACATTCCAGGTCTGATGAGAAACATTCATGCATTCGAGGGCAGTGTTGGGTTAGTTACTCATGAATGTAATATATTACTCATTACTAGTTTCAAAAGTAATAGTGTTACTTTACTTATTACTTTCTGTCAACAGTAATTAGTTACACTACTAGTTACATTACTTGTTCTTCACGCCCCACAGAAGTTGTAACTGTGTATCTTCCACATAAATGTTACTAATAACATATTTCTGCTTCATCATTTGACCAAAATCCACATCGCATCTCAGTCAGAAGTTATTACAAACACTCAATAGTGATTGATAGTGACATTCAAGTAGAAGTGTTGTATTCATCTCATTGTCATGTGTTGCTTGAAGCTAATTGTAATTTCTCCGTTACTCATATACGATTATATTTCATTATGTATTTTATCAAATTACATACGTTTGTAAGAAACTGTTTAATTTTCCAAAAAGATTTTTAATTATAGTAAGTCACTCAAGGGAAGTGTAGTCCAGGGTGACGTGTAAAGGTGCGTTCACACCAGACGCGAATGAAGCCTTAAGCGCGAGTGATTTACATTTTAGGTCAATGCAAAGATGCGAATAGACATCCTGCGGCGCGATTCGAGCGAATTGAGCGTTTCGGGCGGATATTCGCACCGCGTTAACCAATCAGGAGCTTGCTCTAGTAGTGACGTGATTACGACGTAGCGAGCGGAGGGAATCTGAAACAACAATGGAGGACAAAATAATCATTACTGGACACCCGGAGCTGTATGATACATCTTCATACTTTTACAGAAACAGGAATAAAAAGGATTTTGCTTGAAAGAAAGTGAGTGAACATGATATTGCTGTGATCTAAAGCTCTGTGTATTAAATGCAGCTCCATCTGAAAGCACGTGATGGAGATCACAGAACCTGCTTTACTGACGAGATGCGCATGACAATCACATGCGATTTATCCTGCAGCCCTAATTTTTGTTTGTTTGTTGATCACAAAGTACAAAGTAGATGAAGAAAACTAGGATGCCGGTTGTATTCAAAGCGCCACCATTACCGGTACTGTTTACAGTGGCAGGAGCCCCTCCCATGACACGAATTCGCGTCTGTTGTGAAGTGAATTTCACGAGCGAATGAAGCGAGTAAACTCAAAATATTCAAGCGTCCAACTACGCGCGAATAGCGCGATTTATTCGCGCAAGTCGCATCTGGTGTGAATGCACAGTAACAGTCTGTGTAGTGTGAGAGCCAATATAATAGGAAGGCGACCTCTGGTGGCGATCAGACGGAAGACCACAGACAGGATTCGTGACACTAAGACAAAATGGTTATTTTAGGAACGGTTCACAGAAAGGTTATTTGGGGAACACAAAATAGTTGTTATTGAGCCTCTCATAAGCGTGAGGTCATGGATATCTCATCTCTGGGATTATTACTTCTAATTACTTTTAATTCAGTCATTTACAAATTGGTGAAATACACAGATTCTCACCTTGGCCAATTGTATTGCCTTTGGAGGGAAGTATAGAGATGGGAAGACAAAAAACCCGGCCTTCAGCGGCTGGCAGCTGATCCCCGGAAGCTCAGCAAAGACCTCCTGAATCCGACCAGTGTTTTTACATATCGTGTTTTTAATGGACTGGACCTCCTGATAGAAAAGATTAATTTAGTCAAATTCAAAATCAAGAAAATTTGATAGACTAATAATTGGTTTGACCACTATTGTTTACTGATATTGGCACTTTTAAACTTTGATAATTTCTTTTATATCAGGTCTACCAATACATGTGACTATTTAGTGAGTCTTTAAAACTTTCTAAAAAGAGCTGCTTTCTTACAGAGTTCAGTTCCAATCACATATGTCTGTAATTTTCTAATGAACACCTTGGTGAAGTGTGTTTGATTATAGATTCTAAAACTTTGGGTACATTTCACAGAAGAAGAAAGTGAAAAAACAATCTGCTTTCCCAACAAAATAACTATTGGTTTCAGTTAATATATTTTATCAATGTAACGTCTCTGCTAGTTGCCAAGCTTAATCATTGAACAATACCATTACAAAGAAAAACATATTTCCCCTGGTGAGTTTGTCAACTATGTTATGGACAGACTGTATTGGCAGACTGTATTGGCTGACAGGTAACATACAGTAGTTGGCAATTTCCCAATTTTGACTCATAATTTCAACCGTTCTAGAGACTGTGAGAAAAAAGAAAATGCTGTAATGTATAAGAACATTTTTTTTTTGGATGCATGTGAACCTATTGTAGGAGCTTTTTAAATAGCATAATGGGGCACTTTAAGTACTACTAGAGCATACCAACCTCAGAGAAGGTGGGGAATGAAGGATCACCAGGTTTTGGAGGATCTGCCATGAGGTCAAGTGCAATTTGTCCAACAACAGGCGGGCAGGACCTAGTGGAAAAAAGTCTACTAGCATATTCCTTCACCGCAGGGTCGAGATTCACCAGCTCCACGTAGCCTCCGCGAAGCCCACACCTGGACGCAAAGAACGTTCAAGAAGAGGACTAACACAAATTTGCTATAATTTACTTTGTTTGGTGATTTAAGTGCAACCGTCAAACCCACTGGCCCACTCCCATTATTAGTTTAATTTGAGTCTTAAGAGTAATATTAATATGGGGAACGATACAGTTGAATTATATTTACATAGAAATCAAGTAAGATTATTTTTTTTACTAACAATTTGGGTTCAAAAGTTATAACCATTTGAAAAGTAAATTATTGAACTGGTGCTGGTGCTATAAAGTTTGTCCAAGAGACCACAAAGTTGGTCAGGTTACTATTCAGGACCACCACTATAAATGTGCCAAATTTCATCATTTTCCTATATACCTTTCACAGGGCTTGCAATAGATTCCCATTGAGGAAGAAGAAGAAAACACGCAGATACAATAGGGGCCCCTAATAACATTCAAGAGCACAACAGGCTACTCACTCTCCCATGAAGCCCTTAGAGACCGAATGGAAGGAGGCCAGTTCCACAGTGCTGGAAATAGTAGAGCCCATTTCTGATAACACCTTCTTATAGGAATAAAACTCAGTATCGTCTCCATACACGCAGTTCTGATACACCTGAAGAGAAACAAATGACCAAACATGTCAAAGGAAGTTTCTTGAGCAGGGGTTTCCAATCCTGCTCCTTCAGGACAACTTCAGGAGTTTAGCTGCAACACAACTGACCTCACTACTTTGTGTGTTTGTGCTACTTGGTTCACGGTGTGTGTGTGTGTGTGTGTGTGTGTGTGTGTGTGTGTGTTTGTGTTTGTGTGTGTGTGTGTGTGTGTGTGCACTTGGATGGGTTAAATGCAGAGCACAAATTCCGAGTATGGTTACCATACTTGGCCGTCACGTCACTCAATTCAATTTAACTGGCGGTTCAGTGTCTTGCTCAAGGGCACTTCAGTCATGGGTATTGAAGGTGGAAGAGAGTGCTCATCATTTACTCCCCCATTCAATGAGACTCGAACCTGCAACCTTTGGCTTACAAGTCCAACTCTCTAACCATAAAGTCACGACTGCACCATTTTTTATAATAATATTAATAATTATTTTAATAATAATAATAATTAAAAATAATAATAAATGATTAGTATTTTGGTAATCTTAATCAATTTACAAAGTTTTTTTTTCCCATTCTAAAAACTATGGATTTTTTTTTAGAAATATTGATGTACCATTTTTGGGTCAGAACTGACCTGAATGCAACAGGAGGGTTAAGGCTAGAGCTAGACTTTGCTGGAAGGTGACCCTCCAGGATCAGGAATGGACACGCCTGATCTAGAGATTTAGAAAGATTTGTATTTTTATTGACAGAGAGCTCTTACGTTACCTGAGATAAACTCACCTCATCAGCCAGTATGAAGAGCTTTTCTTCTGCAGCAAAGCGGATCACTTCTTCTATGGATTTCCTACTCTGTATGTGACCTAATATTCAAAGTAACATTCATTCATCCATTCATAAATCCAAGGAGCTTCTTTCCCTGTTTACAATATTGGACACAAAATGTATTTTATTTGTATAAGCACATTTCATAACAGTCAAAGGTGAGCAGTTGAGTTCTGGCCCATCTGAATTGTTAAATAGTTTAAGAAGTTCACCAAAAGAGGAGAGCATTACAAGTAAGAATTATGTGAAGGCATGTACAAGAATGCCAGTACTAGTAGATGTAAGACATACAGATGACTGATATTCTCTAGATGGAATTATATATGGACCAAGTCATATTATTAACGTGTGCTTCAAAGGATAAGCCACTATATATGACACCCAAACTCTTGTCCTGAGAAGATGGAGAATCTATAGAATTATCAATAGTCAATAAAAAATGTCAAATTTGGTCAAATTGAATTTAATACTAACCTCGGTTTTATCACCATTTAATTTAAGAAAATTACAAGAATGGAATTTAATTAGGTTTAGAGGACAAGCAGAGCTGGGTGTCATCCACATAGTAATGAAAATGAATTCCAAATTTCCTTATAATATAACCAAGTGGTAGAACGTAAATAATAAATAAAAGAGGGCCCGATACAGAGCCCTGAGGAACACCAGTAGTAACAGATAAAGAACATGGCCTAAATTTTTATAATGAAACAAACTGATCTAAACCAGATAAGAGGAGTACCACAGATTCCAATAAAAGATAATCTCTCTGTAAGGATTTTGAATGAGTACAGTTAAGAGTCCAGAGTCAGCCGCCATCAATAGATCATTAGTAACTTTAACCATTGCAGTTTTTGTACTATGAAATGGACAAAAACCAGACTGATATTGTTTAAATAGATTATTATTCAAAAGGTGAGCATGGACCTGAGCTTCAACAGTCTTCTACAATATTTTTGTAAGAAAAGGTAAGTTAGAAATTGGTCGAAAAATAGAAAAGTTAGTAGGGTCAGCACTAGTTTTCTTTATCCTTGCAATTACAGTATTACATCAGTCTTGACAGATAAAGGAATAATAACAATGATAAGAGAAGAATGTGCAGTACAATGTATGATTTTAGACAGGATAATGAAGGTAAACAGGTTTTAACCAAGTCAGATTGCACAGATTTCTTGCAATAATAGGGATAAATTCTTACTGTACCTGTTGGATTCCCTGGGTTGCAGATATAAAGTGCGACAGGATTGCAGGTATTTCTGCCTGTATAAAGTGCCCTGCGAAGCTCCTCCACCTGCAGCGTCCAGCCCTGCTCCTCGCACAAATAGTACGGTATGATAGCACCTCCCTGTTTTTCCAGAGCCAGAGTAAATGAAGCGTAGGTGGGTACAGGTATGAGCACACCAGTCCGACACGAGTCCTCGCTACGAATCAGCAGTTTCAGCATAAACTGCAGAGAAAATATTTACTTAGTCTGGAATGAAGACACGTACCATGTCCATTTATACATTTTGTAAAGGAAAGTATTTGTATGACGATAAATTATTTTTGTTGACTGAACCATGAGAGCGGTCTGTGAGCCAGACTTGATGAAGATGTTGTCAGGTGAGGAAGGAACTCCTCCGTCTCTCCTGGTAATGAACTGAGACACGCAGTGTTTAATTTTGGCGATTCCACTTGAATCTGTATATGAGCCTGAAGAGATTGTTACCACATGAGTATCACATACACATGAAACGATTCAACAATCAACTCATGTGATTCTTATATGTTAATGAATATTTGAACAGACCTGTCCACATTGTTAAAAATTTTAACCCATTGAAACTGAAAGCTTGTTTTCAGGTGATGCAAAAGTTTTAACATTTAACAGAAAATTTGAAGTGGTGCAAATGTTATCTTTCTGATAGTTTTATGCTCAACTCTCACAACTTTAAGCTTTCAGGTGAAAAGGATGATGCTTTTATAACATGAAAACATTTTTTTTATGGTGTAAGGTGCTCAAATGTACGAAAACAGCAAGGTATGCCAGTATATTTACTGTGCAAGGACAAAAGCTCACCTACGCTTCCACCATCACATTCTCTAAGGAGACTTTCGGCCCTTTGTTTAACATCTAATGGCAGACTGTCATTCTCCAAAAGGGCTGGATAGAAGCAGGCAGCAAGGACCTGCAAAAAAAGGCGTAACTTAGCGATCGGCTTTTTGGACAAATAAACCTTTTTTTTTTTTTTTTTTTAACATTTTTCATATTTGTTTGCGTGTTTTGTGGGGAATGTGACTGTATCTGTATGATTACCATCTGTATGGCTGATAATCAGCATGTAATTACTGACTGTTGACAGCTATCAGTGTGAATGCAGGTCTATATGAAAGGCCATTATAATGTGATTACTGACTATATGGGCGACCATCTGTACAGGTGTATCTCAATGAATTAGAATGTAGTGAAAAAATTCATTTTTTCTTGTAAGTTATTTCAAAAAGTGAAACTTTCATATATTTCAGATTCATTGCATGTAAAGTAAAACATTTCAAAAGTTTTTTTGTTTTAATTTTGATGATTAGAGCTTACAGCTCATGAAAGTCAAAAATCAGTATCTCAAAATATTAGAATATTTACATTTGAGTTTAAATTAATGACCATCCCTACAGTATAAATTCCGGGTATTGTTCTTTGAAACCACAATAATGGAGAAGACTGCTGAGTTGGCAATGATCCAGAAAATGAACATTGATGCCCCCCACAAAGAGGGTAAGTCACAGAGGGTCATTACTGAAAGGTGTGGCTGTTTACAGAGTGCTGTATCAAAGCATATTGAATGCAACGTTTACTGGAAGGAAGAATTTGAGTAGGAAAAGGTGCACAAGCAACAGGGATGACTGCAAGCTTGAGAATATTGTGAAGCAAAGCTGATTCAAACACTTGTGAGAGCTTCACAAGGAGTGGACTGAAGCTGGAGTTAGTGCATCAAGAGTCACCACGCTCAGACGTCTTCAGGAAAAGGGCTACCAAGCCACTTCTGAACCAGAGACAACATCAGAAGCATCTTACCTGGGCTGTGGAGAAAAAGAACTGGACTGTTGCTCAGTGGTCCAAAGTCCTCTTTTCAGATGAAAGTAAATTTTGCATTTCATTTGGAAATCAAGGTCCCAGAGTCTGGAGGAAGACTGGAGAGGCACAGAATCCATGTTACTTGAAGTCCAGTGTGAAGTTCCCACAGTCAGTGATGATTTGGGCTGCTATGTCATCTGCTGGTGTTGGTCCACTGTGTTTTCTGAGTCTACAGTCAACGCAGCCATCTACCAGGAAATTTTAGAGCACTTCCATGCTTCCTTCTGCTGACAAGCTTTATGGAGATGATGATTTCATTTTCCAGCAGGACTTGGCACCTGCCCACACTGCCAAAGGTACCAAAAGCTGGTTCAATGACCATGGTGTTACTGTGCTTGATTGGCCAGCAAACTCACCTGACCTGAACCCCATAGAGAATCTATGGGGTATTGTCAAGAGGAAGATGAGAGACACCAGACCCAACAATGCAGATGACCTGAAGGCCGCTATCAAAGAAACCTGGGCTTCCATACCACCTCAGCAGTGCCACAAACTGATCACCTCCATGCCACGCCAAATTGAGGCAGTAATTAAAGCAAAATGAGCCCCTATCAAGTATTGAGTACATATACAGTAAATTAACATACTTTCCAAAAGGCCAACAATTCACTAAAAATGTTTTTTTTATTGGTCATATGAAGTATTCTAATTTGTTGAGAATTGGTGGGTTTTTGTTAAATGTGAGCCTAAATCATCACAATTAAAAGAACCAAAGACTTAAACTACTTCAGTCTGTGTGCATTGAATTTATTTAATACACGAGTTTCACAATTTGAGTTGAATTACTGAAATAAATTAACTTTTCCACGACATTCTAATTTATTGAGATGCACCTGTATGATTACCATCTGTATGAATGATCGTCAGCATGTGATTACTGATGCATGAGCAGCAATCTGTATGTCAGGAAATCAGAGTATGTACTTGACATTCAAAGTTATTTTTTATTTATTTTTTTCCATCACTCAAAAATTATTCTTATTGTATTTTTCTAGTGCTCAAATAAATCACTTATACGATGTCTAAAATTCTGTCTACTGTTTTATAATTGAAAAACTATGCAGTTGTATGTATAATGACTAAATAACTTGTAGAACTCTTCAATACATTTGGTAAATATTTTTCCTCAAATGGGGGGGCTAGAAAAATTTCAGAAAAATGGCTGCAGGAATCTCATTTTTCATGGTATCTTCTTCAGATTTGAAATATAAACTCATGAGACATGTGACTTTTAACCCATTACTTTTATGGATTGCTCCAGGACTGATTTCATGTATTTCTATATGAAATATAAAAAAAATCAGTGTGGTAAAATTATTTTCAAGGCACTTCAATGTCTATACCTTTTATATTTTTAAGCATTATCGACTCTGGATGATGTATAGTAAAGCCCAAAGGGTCTTCTTTCCAAAGACACCAAAATTGTGTGTGTGGCACACTGAAGTCAGGAACTGTTACCATTTTAAGTTAGTTAGTCATTTTCAGCTGTGATTCCCAATATGGGGGTGCTGGCTAACAGGTTAATGAGATTTTAAAAAACACTGGGTGAATCTTTATCATTATAGGGTGGTTGTGTACACACACTGCCAACACACATATCAGTTCGAACAACTTGTAAAAGTGCATGTCGCATCTGATGACCCCTTTAATCATCCATCACAAGGAGTTAAACCAAAGAATATAGTTCTGATGTGCAGAACAATATTGTTGAGCTTCACAAAATAGAAAGCCACTGTAAGAAAAGAGCTTAAGTATTAAAAAAAATCCCCATTTCCACCATCAGGGCAATGATTAATAATTAATCAATTAAAGATGTTACAAATCTGCCTGAAAGAGGACATGTGTCTATATCGTCCTAATGCACGGTGTGGAGGAGAGTTTGAGTGGCCAAAGACTCTCCAAGGATCACAGCTGAAGAATTGCAGAGATTAGTTGAGTCTCGGGGTCAGAAAGCCTAAAAAAAAAAATCAAACAGCACCTACATCACCACATGTTGTTCGGGAGGGTTTCAAGAAAAAAATTCTCCTTGCTCATCCAAAAACAAACTCCAGCATATTCAGTTGTCAGACTGGAACTTCAAATGGTACTTCTATGGTCAGATGAAACTAAAAAAAGAGCTTTTTGGCAGAAAACCCACCAGATGGGTTTAGTACAACAGGGATTAAAAAACTCCCTTGCCCACCGTTAAATATACTGCTGGATCTTTAATGTTGTGGGCCTGTTTTTCTGCCAGAGGTCCTGGACATCTTGTTCAGATGCATGGCATCATGGATTCTACCAAATACCAACAGATATAAAATCTAAACCAGACTGCCTCTGTTAAAAATCTTATAATGGGCTGTGGTTGGATCTGTCATCAGGACAATAATCTAAAACAAATATCAAAATCAACACAAAAATGGAGAAGGGTCTGGCTGCAGACTTGCACTCTCAAACTTGCATTCTCAGACTTGCACTCTCAGACACCTGCGCTTCCGTAACCATAACCATAAACACTTAATATGGCTTAATGTATTAAGATAGTCCTATTAAAATATCAAATTCAATACACAGTTTAATAATATAATCGTGAATCGTGCTGTTCTCTCCCTCCAAGCGGACAGGAGAAACGCCCTTCCCCATCTTACAATGAGTCATTAGATGAATTGGAGTTCGTTTATGATGGCATTCAGAACTCCCATCGTCAGAGTGGTGAGTCAGTCCGATCGGGCAATTGACCCTTCGCAAAGATTCGCTCCCCCTTTGTTACTGTTGCTATGTATGAAAAGACATGCCGCTCTCACACTACACATCATGTTCTCACACAGTAAAAAACACATTGTAGAGCAAAGAGGAAACTGACAATGCACTGACAGACAAGACAATCAGGTTACTTTTGGTATGAAGCAAAATCTCAGCATTCAAATTTTGAGCAGCATGGGACTATGCACCTTCAAAAGAGTGTATGTGGCGAGGGGGGCGTGGTAGAGTGGAGTCTGCAGCGGGAGTCACAGAGATTTTGGAACACAGAAGGCTGGGCTGAAAGACTGTGTATGACAGGGAGCCTCACATGAATTTGTGTTGAACTTTATTTTGGTTAAAAAGCCTAATAAAAAGCCTTGTTCAATCCTGATCCCTGACTTCTTCATCTTGCTTTAACATGAGCCGGGTTGCAAGTGCTGTGACAAGTCTCAGTTAGCCTAACGCAATACATGGAGCAAGGTTTTTTTTTAATTACCTGTATATAATAAATAAAAAAGAAAACAGATAGAATAGAAAAGGAATAGAGCAAGCTAGTTTTAGAGGCCTTTTTTGCTTTTTGTTAATTGTATAAAAATAAAAGACAACAAATAGATAGACTACAAAAAATAGAGAAGCTAGTGTAAGTTTTTTTTAAAGAAAACAAGCAGTTAGTAAATTAATTGAGTGCAAGTCTAAAAGGAGCAAGTTTTTTTTTTTTTAAAGAATAGAATTAGAATAGAGAGTGCTAGAGTTATTGGGTCAAGTAAAGATGGAAGATATGTGTTTTTAGGCGATTCTTGAAGATAGCTAAGGACTCAGCTGCTCGGATTGAGTTGGGCAGGTCATTCCACCAGGAAGGAGCATTTAATGTAAAAGTCTGTGAAAGTGATTTTGTGTCTCTTTGGGATGACACAATAATGTGCTTTTCACTTGCAGAACGCAAGCTTCTAGAGGGCACATAAGTCTGAAGTAATGAATTTAGGTAAAGGGGTGCAGAGCCAGTGGTGGTTTTGTAGGCAAACATTAATGCCTTGAATTTTATGCGAGCAGCTATTGGTAGCCAGTGCAGATTGATAAACAGAGGTGTGATGTGCATTTTTTTTTCAGCTCATTAAAAATTAATCTTGCTGCCGCATTCTGGATTAATTGTAAAGATTTGATAGAACTGGCTGGAAGACCTGCCAAGAGTGCATTGCAATAGTCCAGCCTGGACAGAACAAGAGCTTGAACAAGGAGTTGTGAAGCATGTTCCGAAAGAAAGGTCCTGATCTTCTTGATGTTGAATAAAGCAAATCTGCAGGACCGGGCAGTTTTAGCAATGTGGTCTGAGAAAGTCAGCTGATCATCAATCATAACTCCAAGGTTTCTGCCTGTTTTTGAAGGAGTTATGGTTGATGTGCCTAACTGGATGGTAAAATTGTGATGAAATAATGGATTTTATGGAACCACAAGCAGCTCTGTCTTGGCAAGGTTGAGTTAAAGGTGATGGTCCTTCATCCAGCAAGAAATGACTGTTAGACAAGCTGAGATATGAGCAGCTATTGTCGGCTCATCAGGATGGAATGAGAGGTAGAGTTGAGTGTCATCAGCATAGCAGTGATTTGAAAAGCCATGTTTCTGAATGACAGAACCTAGTGATGCCATGTAGACAGAGAAGAAAAGTGGTCCAAGAACTGAGCCCTGAGGCACTCCAGTAGCTAGATGTTACGACTTGGACACCTCACCTCTCTAAGACACCTTGAAAGACCTATCTGAGAGGTAAGACTCAAACCACTGGGGTGCAGTTCCTGAGATGCCGTTTGCCAATAGGGTTGACAGGAGGATCTGGTGGTTAACCATGTCAAAAGCTGTGGACAGAAGAAGGCATGGAAGACAAGGGGCAGACAGTGTCTAAACAAGTGGTAAGAGTGGAGCAGAAATTATCAGTAGCACTTTTAGCATCAAGAATGATAACCGTTTAGGGGGAGGAAGTGAAGATGAAATCGTAGCAGATAGCCGGGAGGGTGAGAGTGAGCGTAGGTTACTTCAAAAGATGACATGTGAAGGGGTATGTGTTGTGTCAGGAACCATGTTGAGGTTAAGAGTGAGGAGGAAGTGATCCGAGGTGTGCAGTGGAGTAACAAGCACATGATCAGTGGAGCAGTGTCGTGTGTAAATAAGGTCCAGTTGGTTGCCTGATTTGTGAGTAGCCGTAGTTAACACTCTCTTGAGATCAAAAGAGGCAAGCAGAGTGTGGAAGTCTGCAGCCTGAGGTTTATCTAGGTGGATGTTGAAGTCTCCAAGCATAACTAGGGGAGTACCATCCTCAGGAAAGGTTGAGAGCAGCACATCTAAATCATCCAAGAATTTACCTTGTTGTCCTGGGGGTCGATAAACAACTACAAAATGGACTTTAAAAGGGTGGGTAATAGTGACTGAATGTGATTCAAAGGAGCAGTTAATACCCAGAGAAGGCAAAGGAATATATTATCAATCATTAGAGATAAGCAGACCAGTACCTACACCTCTTCCAGTCAGACAGGGAGTGTGGGGAAATTAGAAATTATTGGAGAGTGCTGCAGGTGTAGCAGTGTCCTCTGGTTTGATCCAGGTCTCTGTCAGGGCCATGAGGTTTAGCTTTGAATGACCAGTAATAGATGTAATGAAATCTGCTTTGTTTACTGCAGACTGACAATTCCAGAGACCAATAGAAAAAGAAAGTAGTGTTTTAGCAGACATAGGCAAAGTGTGCAAGGTGTTAGGATTGTGCTGCCTATAGTGTGTGATGTGTGGTTTGTGAGTGGTAGTAATAATAGGGATATGGAAACACATAGTAAGAACTGGTCATAAAAACAAACAGAAGTGAAACAAGGTGTAGAAAAAAGGATGAATCAAAGGCAATACTTATGTCCCTTGCTGGTGTCCCTGCACAGTGGAGTCGCATTGAAGAGTCGATGGTCTTTACACTCTTCGGTCTACACATGACGGCTGCTGCGACCGCTGCCGCGTTATACTAACCTTTTTTATACCTGTCTAACAAAACTGAAATTGAATTCAGCTGGACACTTTACTGTTTATCACAACAAAGGGCCAAGCTAGTGCATGACACTGACAAGGTATACGATACAGTACGAGACCAAACCCATACATTTATTTATTTGTGGCGACCCGCCACAATATCAAAACTGACCACCTCAAATAGATTTTCCAAAAGGCTTTGACTTCATTGAATAAACAAGAGCACTGCACGTTTCAAAATCGATACGTGGCGTGGGTGTTTTTATATCACTGTATCTCTGAAGGAAACCGACTGTCTTTAGAAAATTTTCGATGTCATTTTCATTTCATCTTGCCTGTAATGCCTGATAAAGCAGCATTTGTGAGCTCAGCACTGCTTTGTGTACAGTCGCTACCAGGGAAACCTCTATCTCTCCCACTCTAAAAGCACCTCCTGCTGGCAGAGAATGAATTTGCATTTTCAATAAGCCCATATGATTTATGCGAGCAAACATATTTTGTTTGTTATCAGAAATAATCTACTCTAGAGGGACTTTGCTGTTGTTATTGATTCTTTGTGAAAGTCTAACGGAAGTTAAGTTTGGGCCACAAAAGCGTGCATGCGCAGTAGCGTTTGCTTATGTTGTTGCCGTTGAAACCATCTATAATGATTATGAGAAGAATGAAGCTGATGCTGTGAAAGTGCTGGATTGAGGTGAGTTACTAAAGATCAGTCAAGTCAACAAGAGCCACACAAATCTGATGTTTGTGCAGGTTATTGGGTGAAGTGGGGAGCTAATGAGTTGCGATTTCTGTTTTCTGTAGATTTTCCAGTCTCTCTCAGCACCTCCTGAATCTACAGACGTAAATGAAAATCCCTTCAGATCTCTCATGTCTTCTGATGATCTGAGAAAATCTGTCCGTCAGCTGAGAGACAAACTGGATGATTTCTGCAAAGAGGAGCTCAAGAGGATCTCAGACAGAGGTAAAGTCCTGGAGATTCATCTGATCTCAGAAACGAGTCCATCATCATCTCATATCATGCAGACCATCATATTAGAAATGTCTTAGAAGGGATTCAACATGGCGGCGTGCTGAACAGACGTGTGTTTTCATGCTCCAACAACACTCGGCAATATCTTTCTTAAACAGCCAAATTCATTTCTGAAACTGAACAGCTATATTAATGTTTGTGTGAGCATCATCTATACAGAATGACATCGCGCACAATAAAGAAGAAACAAGGAAACCAAGAAGATTTAAATACAGACTCAGCTAATCACCCAGCTAGTGCAGCGCACGAGAGTAAAGAACCTAGCGCAAATGCTAGTAAAAAGGAAGAAAGCAACATTATGAGCGCAATTACAAGCATGAGAGAAGATTTTTCAGTCCAATTTACAGGAATTCTGTCCGGAATACAGGAGGTTAAACAAGAAGTCAAGGAATTTTCCAACAGACTGACAACGGCGGAGCAACGGATTAGCGACACTGAGGACCAGGTGTCTGGATTACAGCGCATTGTAGATACTCTTCAACAACAGGCCAAATCTTTTGGAGAAAAACTGGAAGACCAGGAAAATAGAAGTCGTCGTAATAATGTGCGCATCGTTGGCCTACCTGAAGGCGTCGAGGGCTCGGACGCGGTGGGTTTTATTGAGAAATGGCTCCCGGAGGTGTTGGGACCTGATAAATTCTCCGGCCCGGTAATCATTGAAAGAGCTCACCGACTACAAGACCACCGTGATCGAAACACCCCCAAAATACTCATTGTGCGCTTTCTGAGCTCAAAAGACAAAGACAAAGTGCTACAAATCATACGCGCAAGGGGGAAAATCACATACGATGAAAGAGAAGTGAAGTTTTTTTCAGGACATCGCCAGAGAAACACACCTGAAAAGACGAAAATACTACGAAGTGAAGCATAAACTCAAAGACATGGACATCAGATATGGAATCATCGTTCCAGCGAAACTACGCATCACTCATGCAGGACGAGAACGCATCTTTGAGAGCCCAGCGGAGGTGGAAAACTTCATTAGCAAAATAAAGGACACGAATCTAAAGTACCTGTCATGTACTGGACTTTCCCCTCTCAAGTTTGATAAGGTATTTGAGGTAAATGTCTAGAGGGAGATGGATCTGAATGATTATGCACAGTGACTCACAGATGAAACTTAATATGGATGGGTTCGGTGTGGATTCCAAAATTATTTCGCTTTTCTTTTCTTTTCTTTAAAGAAAAGGAGGAGAAAGGAGGGTATATGTATATATATATTTTTTTTTTTTTTTTTTTTTTTTCAAATAACCGGCAATACTAGAGGAATCCGGTGCAATATCGTTATTCGTGGTTATTTTGGTTATTACTATAGGCTGCTGATAATTATATTTATTGTGGTCAGCCGTCTGTTCGTGGGAGTACCGATCAGAGTTATTACTTGTGTTCCACGTTATGCTGCTCCTTGCAGAAGGATCAGTGATACAAAGTGTTGAATCTTTTATTTTTGTGTTATGGTGGGTACAGCACTGGCGAGTTCGGGATGCCAGTGCTAGGGGAAGCGTCCTAAGGGTATTTTACTATTCTTCAGTTACAGGGCAAATTGTACTTTATTTTAATCAGGCTGGGAGACAGAATTATAATATCAAGTGGGTACTAATATGGGAATTAATAATATAAACGGTTCTAACTCAGAATTAAAAATAATAACATGGAATGTGAGAGGTTTGGGGAAAATAACCAAAATTAATCAAGTAATGACGAAAATTAATCAGCTTAACCCTTCAATTGTATTTCTGCAAGAATGTCACATATCTTCAAATGATACGACACCAATACAAAGACGCTGGAAAGGTCAGCTTTATTCAGCTTTATATTCTCCTAATTCTAGGGGGGTTATGATTTTAATACACAAGTTGGTTCCACTTAAAATATCTCGGGTTTTACAGGATACAGCAGGGCGTTACATAATAATTCAAGGCTCTCTTTTCAATGAAAATATGATTTTGACAAATGTATATGGCCCTAATATAGATTGTCCAAGTTTCTTTGAAAAATTGTTTCTTTTAATAGCCTCCTTACCAGGAAAGCTGATAATGGCTGGAGATTTTAACTGTACAATATCTCCCAATCTTGACCGCTCAACATGTTCAGATACAACACACACACAATCTAGGAAAAAGATAGGGGACTATATTAAAGAATTAAACTTGTGTGACCCATGGAGGAGATTAAATCCTAGTAAAAGAACATATTCATGCTGCTCTACAGTGACAAAGGGACATTCTCGTATTGACTATTTTTTGATTTCTAATGATCTATTTTCAAGAATAACAATGTGTCAATATGAACCAATCGTTATTTCAGATCACGGTCCTGTTTCATTAATTTATAAGACAGAAGGTATTATGAACGAAACTTACCGCTGGCGTCTCCATCCAAAATGGTTACATGATCCAGATTTTATAAAATTCATAGAGGAACAGATAGACAATTTTTTTAAAGAAAATAAAGATGAAACGTCAGCTGCTATAAGGTGGGAAGCATTCAAGGCATATATACGGGGCCAGATAATTTCCTATACAAATTCAAAATCTAATAAATTTAAATTAGAATTAAACCTACTGGAAAAAGAAATTAAAATTGAAGAAGAAAAGACATATTCAAATAATTCAGAAAAAATAAACAATAAACTTATTAAACTTAGGGCCCAATATAATGCCCTCACCATAATAAAAGCTGAAAATAGCTTAATAAGATAAAAGCAATCTTTCTATGAACAGGGAGAAAAAGCAGGGAAGTTGCTAGCATGGCAGATCAAAAAGCTAGATACAGAAAAGGCTATTAATAATATACAAACTGAAAATGGAGAGCTAACATCCAACCCTTTAGAAATAAATAATATTTTTGTCTTATTTTATAAAGATTTATATAAATCTGAATCGGAACATTATATTGAAGACCAAGGCCAATTCCTTAATGATTTACAGATTCCATTTATATCTGAAGAAGACAAAAACAATTTAGACAATATATTAGAGGAAAGTGAAATCTTAGAATCCATAGCAAAACTAAAGAATGGTAAAACAGCCGGCCCTGATGGTCTACCGATTGACATATACAAATTATTTAAAGACAAATTAGTTGGTCCCCTGAAGGAAATGTATGAAGAGTCATTTCAAAATGGTTATTTACCACCCACACTGAGAACAGCCTTAATAACTTTAATCTTGAAACCTGATAAACCTCCTACCAAATGTGAGTCATACAGACCAATTTCACTGCTTAATACAGATGCGAAGATCATTGCCAAAATTATGGCGTTAAGATTAGAAAAATGTCTTCCATCTGTTATAGGCACTGACCAAAATGGATTTATTAAGGACGGTCAGACTACTCACAATATTAGACGAGTCCTAAATATTTTACATGAGGAAAAGGAAACCACTGATACATGCATCCTATCACTCGACGCAGAAAAAGCGTTTGATAGGGTGGAGTGGCATTATATGAAAGATATTTTAGCTCGTTTCGGTTTTGGAGACTCATTCCTACGTTGGATTAATATTTTATATTTTAAACCAATAGCTGAAGTGAGGACCAACAGAACAATATCAAAACCTTTTAATATATATAGAGGCACACGACAAGGATGCCCTTTGTCACCAATGCTATTCATTTTGGCATTAGAGCCCTTAGCAGTCGCTATTAGAAGTAGTCCTATCATAAAGGGCATAAAATTGAAGATTGTGAACATCGAATAGCTCTTTATGCAGATGATACTATTATTTTTCTTACAAAGATTGAAAGATCCATTCCAGCATTGCTTAAATTGATCGATAGATTTGGGAAGTTTTCTGGCTATAAAATTAATAATACTAAATCATCAATACTTTTCTTAAATACTCAAGAAAGACATAAACCACCAATAAAACACCCTTTTATAAATACAGTAAATGGTTTTAAATATTTAGGAGTAGTGATCACTCCTACAATTGATAAATTAATCCCTGCTAATTATAATCCAGTCATAACAAAAGTTAGTGAATCTTTAGATAGATGGTCATCCCTACCAGTTTCCTTGATTGGTCGTATAAACATTATTAAGATAAATATCATCCCCAAATTCCTGTATCTATTTCGTTCTATTCCACTTCCACCTCCATCAGGTTTTTTTCCCAATATGAATAAGAAATTTACTAAATTTATTTGGAAAAACCGACGGGCAAGACTGCGCCTAACACTACTATATCTTCCATATGACAGAGGGGGTCTACGTCTGCCTAATTTGCGGTGGTACTATTGGTCTGCCCAATTAGCTAATGCCACCTACTGGTTTTCTTTGCAGCCGCAATTGCCCTGGGTACAAGTAGAATCGATGACTGCTAAAAATATGAACATGGCTTTATATTTGTACTCGGACTTGTACAAACATCTGAAAAAGGACATCAAAAATCCATTTGTTAAGAATACTTTAATAGTTTGGAATGAAGCACAGCGTACATTGGGAGAAGTCCCGCCTCTCTCTTATTTTGCTCCTGTTTGGGGAAACAAGGACTTCAGTCCAGGGAAAAATGATTCTGGCTTTAAACAATGGGCATTAAAGGGTATTCAAAAGATTGGTGACTTGTTTGAGGGAGATACGCTCATGTCTTTCAATAAACTCAGGGATAAATTTGGAATTCCTATGACACACTTCTTCAAATATTTACAAGTTTGCAATTACATCAGAGTCAAGCAACATTATTCAATGTCCAGACCAATGTTAACAGAACTAGAACAAGTTATGTTTAATGAGGAACTTAGTACAAACAAAATTACGTTGCTTTATTGTAAATTTGTTAATAGTTCTAAAGAATCATCTGAATCTAAGAGAGTTGCTTGGGGTACCGATTTACAGTACGATTTTTCAGATTCAGAATGGAGTGAAATATGTGTCAGAGCCCAGAATTTGTCAATCAATACAAGATTTAAACTGCTCCAATACAATTGGGTAATGCGCACTTATATTACACCTGAAAAGTTAAACAAATTTAACCCTAATATTCCAGATGTTTGCTTTAAATGCCAAAAATATAAGGGAACGTTTTTTCACTGTGTTTGGGAATGTGATGTTATTCAGACATTCTGGCAAAAAGTGATGACATTAATATCTTCAATTATTTTAAAACCAGTTCCAGTGACTCCTGAAATATGTGTGCTAGGTCTAGTTCCTGTTGGTATATCAGTATCAAGACATCAAATGAAAATGATAGACATCTGTTTAGTTCTCGCAAGACGGTCAATAGCATTTTATTGGAAGAAAATAGAAGGTCCATCAATTGGTCATTGGTTAAAAGATTTATCACACTGTATTGTTTTGGAAAAACTGACATACAGTACTAAGGGTAAACTGAAAGATTACTATAAAATATGGGACCTTTTTATACAATTCCTTGAAAACAACGAAATAGTAATACAAGAAATGTTAGATTCCTCTCAATCCAGTGATTGATGTAAATGTGATGTGCTTTATTTGATGTGGTAATATTTATCTGTCTTAGCCCATGTGCAGCAAAATTTATATATATTTTTTATTTTATTTTTTATTTAGCCCTGTGTAATTGACCATGTGGATGCTGAGGGTGGGAGGGTGGGAAGATAGTTTAAAAATGTTGTCTTTGAAGATTTTTCTATTGTCTTATATACTTTCTCAATAAAGACATGTTTAATAAGAAATGTCTTAGGAATGGATGCAGGATCATGAGAATCACACTGTTCATGTCTGTTGATTTCCACAGTCACATTCACCAACATTGTTCCCAGGACCAGGAACGACTTCCTACAATGTAAGTCATTAAGAAAACAAGCAGAAAAACTCACTGAGTGTGTTCATGTTCTTCTGTAGAAGATGGAAGAAGAGTTTTATAACTGATGATGTAAATGATGATTTGCACAGGATATCTGGTCATCTGTACTGAGACACTGATGATACACTGAACATGAAGAGTTCAGCTACATGAAAAGATCAAACAGATTCGTAATTCTTGATTCTGATGTGTTTTAGCTCCATTAAATTCCCATCAGCTCACTCTGGATCCAAACACAGCATATAAACTCCTCTGTCTGACTGAGAGCAACAGAGTGATTACTAACACTAACACAGATCAGTCGTATCCTGATCATCCAGACAGATTTGATGGTTATGCTCAGGTTTTGTGTAGAGAGAGTTGTAAGACCTTGGGGAAGGTAGAACGCACACACATCTGAACATAATGGCGAGCACATTCCTGAATTCAGATTTCCTGCCATAAAACCTCGTTATCTGAAGAGACTTTGTTAAAACAAGGAGGAATTGGAGGAGAGCATCGTGAATGTGGTTAAAACAGGACTTCACTTGTTTCTTATCACTTAACCATCATTTAACCAGGATGGAACGAGGACCACTAGGTCTGGACTTGCTCTGGGATGATCCTTAAAGCAGTAACTCAATGATGGTATCAAGAAAAAGACTGTATTATGGAAGAGTCCGAGTGTTGAGATTTTACAGATATAGCCCCAAAGTGACTTTATGACCTCCCATCCTCCCAGGACATTGCAAGGATATGTGCCTTTCATTTCTTTAACCGAACAAAGACTCAAAGACTTTTATAAAGTGTTCCAAAAGACGGTTAATACCTGTTGCTGTTATCAAAAGCAATATATACAATATATTTTACAAAATATATCAATGTGTATTTTATGTCATTTATAAGCTTGCTGTGTCATTGTAATCAATGGTATGTTTTTATAATCTTTTGAGGTATAATTTTCTCCATGATGTGTTGTTTCTAATCTTTAAATAGAACCCTTTTGAGTTAGTTTTAGCATGAAAGCTATTAATGTATGTCAAATACCTTATATTTGGTTTCATATTAACGGTCAGGACAAATGCAAGAATTTGGTATGCATGGGAAGTTAATATTGAGTATAATAATGTGTGATTAGAACGTGTTAAAAGATATTTTCTTCATGTGACAAAATAACTAAGCAGATAAATTTATTGCATGGAAAATGAGCCGTGTAGGTGGACCTCCGTCCAGAGGGACAACCTGGTTGGTGGAAGCCTCTGGGGGTTGAACGGAAGGCCTCTGACGTCAGTCCCTTTAAAAAAAGCGGATCCCCGCTCTCTCTCTCTCTCTCTCTCTCTCTCTCTGCTTGGAAATAGCGCGCTTCTTTGAAACTGGGGCTACTCCAAAAAGCTCGCAGCCATAACATCTGGCCAAGTTTTGAAGATTGAACCAACACCTCGTCAAATCTCTGAAGAAACTCTTGAAAGTCTGAAGCTACGCGAAAAGAACTTTGAGCGTCAAACAACACCGAGCAGTCAAACCAACAGAAGGACATCCCCAAGAGTGACGTCATAACTGTCATACGGTTATTTAAATAATTCTGTATTATTATATCGTGGCCACGAGAATAAACAGAATTTCTCAGATATACTGAAATCTAGCAACTCGCTGGACGATTGTTAAATAAGGTATAATTTGGACGTTTTGATTAATACCAATTGATCATATCAATATCAAATCGTAAGATTCCCTAAAGCTAAAATAAAGCTTAAACAAAAGAGCTAAATTAAACAATGTAAAAATTATTAATTCATTACAGAGTGTGTGTGGACGCTTTTACTGGGAGATGGAGTGGACTGGATGTGTACATATATCAGTGTCATATAAGAGCATCAGCAGGAAGGGACTGGGTAACGAGTGTGTGTTTGGACGTAATGATCAGTCCTGGAGTTTGTTCTGCTCTCCCTCCAGATACTCATTCAGACACATTAACATACAGACTGATCTCCCTGTGAAGCTCATCAGCAGGAGAATAGGAGTGTTTGTGGATCACAGTGCAGGAACTCTGTCCTTCTACAGCGTCTCTGACACAATGAGCCTCATCCACACAGTCCAGACCACATTCACTCAGCCTCTCTGTCCTGGGTTTAGTGTTTTTTTTATGGATCATCAGTGAAACTGTGTTGATGAATCAGAATAGACTGATGAGAGATTCTACCACCCATAATGCTTTGAGCTGCATGATAAATCAGTAACAGTGAGATGCTATAAAGTCTCTTCTTTTCTCTTCATGACATGAATACTGCAGCTGAACTTCTGTCAGTGAAATAACATGAATCAGAATAAACGTGTGTAATAAATCCTCATATAGACGGTAAGATCAGTGTGAGTACTGCTGAGTGACCATGTATTTCTGTACTTTTCTCAACCTCTATTTGTGTTGATGGAAATCACAAATGTAGTTATTATTAATATTTATATTTTTATCAATTTTTTTTAATTATATATTTTTCAGTGTCTTATTTCTGTTCTCTGACTGATATAAATAAATCTTCTACTCACTTGACGAACAAAGGTGATGGGTTTTATTCCTCCTCTGTGCAGATCTCCAGAAGACAAATCAAGCACCTCATTATAGTTTCTTCTCTCACCCTAAAATAAGTTGACATAAAAATCAGACGAGTCACAAAAGGAATGAATGTTTCCCTGCCCTGTTGAAAAATCCAGCATATGCTGGTTAGGAATGTTTTGAAACATGGCTGCTGGTTTGAGCTGGTTTAAGCTGGTCATGTGCTGGTCATGAGCTTGTTTAAGCTGGTCATGTGCTGGTCCTAATCTGGTCCTGAGCAGGAGCTAGTTGCTTAGAACCAGCACATGATCAGTTTAAACCAGCTCAAGCCAGCAGCCATGCTTCAAAACATACCTAACCAGCATATTCTGGTTGTTTAAACAGGGTGGGTAACCATAAAATCAGTCTACTGCTTAAAAAATAAGATTCAGAATAAGAAGAAGGTCAGTTCATCGATGATTCAGTGATTCTCAGCTGGTTTTACTTCAGGACCCAGATTTTGAATTGGTTATCTAATTCCAATATGATACAAGTAAAAAATCAACATAAGTTAATATAATATTTAAGTAAACTTAATAAAAAGGCAACAGCTTTTCCACAAATAAGGGCATGCCACCAATCTATCCATATTGCCAAAAGTAAGATGAATTTGGTCCCACTTTATATTAGGTGGCCTTAACTATTATGTACTTACATTTAAATTAATAATTTGATACAATGCACTTATTGTGTACTTACATGTTTTTACATTGTACTTATATTTTTAAAAATACCTATATGTAATTACATCTGTAATTAATTTCTGTAATTACATTTATAATTACACCGTTGACCCATCCCTTACACCTAACCCCACCCTTAAACCTACCCATACCACCAAACCTGTCCCTAACCTTACCCATATCCCACCTCAATATCAGCAGAAGTGTTTTGCAATGCAATATGAAAACAATAAATACATTGTACTTATTTTTGATGCAAGCACATAGAAGTTAAGGCCACCTTATATAAAGTGTGACCATGAATTTATACCAAAATGCCATATTGAAGCTATAACAGAATAAAAGATGAGAGACTATTATCAAAGTAATAC
This sequence comes from Aspiorhynchus laticeps, assembly GCA_023376895.1. Taxonomy (NCBI): domain Eukaryota; kingdom Metazoa; phylum Chordata; class Actinopteri; order Cypriniformes; family Cyprinidae; genus Aspiorhynchus; species Aspiorhynchus laticeps. Next base: position 102,755 of record JALXFT010004672.1, read on the forward strand.
CCCACCTGTTGTATTTCAGCTGTGATCTGTGCCGCGCGTCTCGATAAAACATCCTTCTCAGAGAGAAAAGATTTCTTCACCAGTGGGCTTATCTCTTTTAGGAAGGACATTGTTGTTAATCAGCGTTATGATCTTGAATTGTGAGTATTTTCTTTGTTGTCTAATTCACTTGGTTAGTTGTCTTTCCTGATCTGATGGACCAATTGAAATCAAGATCTTTACAGTTAACTGAATGTTCAAAACCAGTCCTTATCGCGTGTTTAGTTATTAAACCTGAATCTTTGGTCCTTACAGGAGCAAAGTCCCAAGAGTGGGTCGGGCTCCTTTAGACATTAACAAAGACATTTATTGAAAAAAATAGATGACTATTTCCTGCTCAACTTCTCACCACAGGAGAGGAAAGAAAATCATCTACAGAATTTACATCACATTTGGAATCATGACTCAAATAAGCATTTTTGCTTATTTATCCAGTAGAGCATTTGTGAGGTCAAGAATTGATGATTGATGAGAAGGTCTGGTTTATTCCAGTTCATCCCAAATCTGTTGGATGGGGTTATGGTCAGGGCTCTGTGTTCATCCACAACAGACTCATCCAGCCACGTCTTTATGGGCCTTGCTTTGTGCACTGAGGCACAGTCATGCTGGACTAGAAGAGAGCCTTCCTCAAACTGATCCCACAAAGCTGGAATCAAGCATTGTCCAAAATGTCTTGGTATGCTGAGTGTCGCTAGTTAGATCTTCTTGCTTTTTCCTAAAACAGAAACAGAATAAACATCAGCACACAGAGTGTCCCAGCACAGTGAACATGTGCAGGTGTAGTTGTGAGTGAAATCACCAGTTGAACGCTGCTGTGATTCGGAGGATTGGGTCGATCTGTGCTGCAGATTTCACAGCTGGGTCTCGTAGACTTATTTATGAATGTACAGGAAGGACAGGACTAAGAGAGGTGAAAATACAACTATTCATTATGCAATCCAACAATGTTTTTTTTCGGACATTAAACTGGAAGACAGATCTATATTAGGGGATAAACATTTATACAAATATACCCTGTAATGTGTTTTTATGCAATCTTTTCCATTTGTGATCTCTTTTTTTTCCAAAGGTTTCATAATATTTTAAGCTGTCTGTGGTAGTGTGTGGTTCATGATTATGTGGATGCAGGCCAATTATTTACAATCCGTCTGCATTTGCTAGTTTCCAGAAATGGACAATGTGAATGTACAACCCCAAATCAGAAAAAGTTGGGACAGTATGGAAAACGCAAATAAAAAAAGAAAGTAGTGATTTCTAAATTTACTTTGACTTGTATTTCATTGCAGACAATATGAACAAAATATTTCATGTTTTGTCTGGTCAACTTCATGTCATTTGTAAATATACATCCTTTCCTGTCATTCAGACCTGCAACACATTCCAAAAAAAGTTGGGACAGTAAAGCATTTACCACTTTGTAATGTTGCCATTCCTTTTCACAACACTTAAAAGACGTTTAGGGACTGAAGACACCAAGTGATGAAGTGTTTCAGGTGTAATTTTGTCCCATTCTTCCTGCAAACAAGTCTTAAGGTGGGCAACAGTACGGGGTCTTCATTGTCGCATTTTGCGCTTCAAAATGTGCCACACATTCTCTATTGGAGACAGGTCGGGACTGCAGGCAGGCCAGTCAAGTACCCGTACCCTCTTCCTCCGCAGCCAGGACTTTGTAATGTGTGCAGAATGTGGTTTTGCATTGTCTTGTTGAAATATGCATGGACGTCCCTGGAAAAGATGTCTTCTTGAAGGCAGCATATTGTGCTCCAAAATCTCTTTGTACTTTTCAGCATTAATGGTGCCATCACAGAAGTGCAAGTTACATTTGCCAAGGACACTGACACAACCCCATACCATGACAGACCCTGGCTTTTGGACTTGTTGCTGGTAACAGTCTGGATGATCCTTTTCTTCTTTGGTCCGGAGCACACGGCGTCCATTCCTCCCAAAAAATACCTGAAATACTGATTCATCGGACCACAGTACACGTTTCCACTGTGTGATGGTCCATCCCAGATGCCTCTGAGCCCAGAGAAGTCGACGGCGCTTCTAGACACTGTTAACAAAGGGCTTCCTTTTGGCACAGTACAGTTTTAACTGGCATTTGTGGATGTAACTACGTATTGTGGTACTTGACAAAGGTTTGCCAAAGTAGTCCTGAGCCCATGTGGTGATATCGCTTATAGATGAATGACGATTCTTGATGCAGTGCCGCCTGAGGGATCGGAGATCACGGTTGTTCAGCTTAGGCTTGCGCCCTTGTCCTTTACACACTGAAATTCCTCCAGATTCCTTGAATCTTTTAATTATGTTATGCACTGTTGAAGGTGAAATATCCAAATCTCTTCCTATCTTTCTTTGAGGAACATTGTTTTTAAACATTTCAATAATTTTCTCACATATTTGTTGGCAAACTGGCGATCCTCGGCCCATCATTGCTCCTAAAGGACTAGACCTTTCTTGGATGCTGCTTTTGTACCAAATCATAATTACAATCACCTGTTGACATCACCTGTTTCAAATCACATCATTATTTAACCAATTTACCTCATTACTAGCCCTAAATTGCTCCTGTCCCAACTTTTTTTGGAATGTGTTGTATATTTACAAATGACATGAAGTTGACCAGACAAAACATGAAATATTTTGTGTTCATATTGTCTGCAATGAAATACAAGTCAAAGTAAATTTAGAAATCACTACTTTCTTTTTTTATTTGCATTTTCCATACTGTCCCAACTTTTTCTGATTTGGGGTTGTAATTATTACCTGTGTGTTACTCGATTTCAGTTTGGATCCGCCAAGTTGCTACATCTCAAGTTTAATGATGTCACTGACACTGGGTTTCTGTGGGCCACACCCAATGCTGCTTATTGACCAATCAGAAACACACACTGAAGCTAGCCATGATAATGACAGTAAAAACAACAAGACGTAGAACATTCACACACTACCATTCAGAAGTTTGAGACAGTATAATTTATACTTTTACTCAGCAAGGATGCATTAAAGTGATCAAAAGTGACAATAAAGTCATTTATAATGTTAAAAAATATTTATATTTTGAATAAATGCTGTTCTTTTGAACTTTACATTCATCAGAGAATCCTGAAAAATAAAATGTATCATGGTTTCCACAAATATATTGGTCAGCACAACTGTTTTCAACATTGAAAATTGTCACAAAGCGCTGTGTATAACAAAAACAGGAGTATTCAAGTGCTGTGCCAAACAGAGGAATTAAGTTTATTTAAAACTTCGGATGATAAACATCAAAAAACACAAAGTTCCAGGTAAAAAGGAGAATAGAGTGAAATTGGGGCTTCTAGTGCCCACACCAACTGCACAGTAGGCTGCGAGGATGAATGAAAGGAGTTCAGTCTCATGCTCCCAATCCGGACACGCTATCCAGTGGATTAGTTAATCCTTGCCTGAGGATCCTGGACACAGTGCAAAAGGATTAGAAGAGAGGACATCTCCACACGCAAGGTAAGAGCAAGCATAACACAAATGACATACCAACACAGAGAGATGACAAAAATGGGTATAAATAAGAAAGGAGACATTAGTAACAGGTGCGGGGCTAATGGAGCAGACAGCGCCGCGAGTTAGCGCTGATTGCTCCCCCACGTGCAGCAGACGATGACAGGACCAAAACAAACCACCATGTGTAGCTGACAGAGACAGAACACGGGTGAACAGCAGAAATAAGTTGGTAAGAGGTGCCGACCATGACAGAATCCCTCCCCTCAGGGATGCCTCCTGGCATCTCCGGAAGAGTCACCCTGACGCCAATGGAATTGGTCTATGAGAGCGCGATCCAGTATGTCACAAGCCGGAATCCAGCATCTCTCCTCCAGACCATAACCCGGCCAGTCTACCAGATACTGGTGACCCCTACCCCTCCACCTCACATCAAGGAGCTGTCGTACAGTGTAGACGGGCAACCCCTCGATGAGTCTGGGAGGTCTGAGGTTGGAGAGGGGAGCAAATAACGGGCTTGATTCAAGACACTTTAGTCATGACATATGGTCCAATGAATTTAGGTCCCAGTTTACGTGCGGTCAGCTTGAGAAGGATGTCTTGGGTAGACAACCAAACATTCTGACTGCATACGTAAAGTGGGGGCTAATAAAATAAATGCATGCACGGATGGAACAATGGCGTCGGATTCTTGTGAGGGAAATAAAGGGGTCTGGTAGCCAAAACAGCACTGGAAGGGTGACAATCCCATAGACAAGACCGGGAAGGAGTTATGTGCGTACCATGGCTAATTTGGAACTCCAAGTCAATGGTTCTGTTGATGCCAAGCAACGCAGGACCCTCTCTTAGTCCTGATTGGCCCGCTCGGACTGACCGTTAGTCTGCGGATGGTAAATGGATGGGATGGGAAGTCTGGCCTAATGGTTAGAGAGTCGGACTTGTTGTCGAGTCTCAGGTCTGGCAGGGATTGCAGGTGGGGGGAGTGAATTTACAGTGCTCTTTCCACCCTCAATACCACGACTTAAGTGCCCTTGAGCAAGGCACTGAACCCCCAACTGCTCCCCGGGCACCGCAGCATAAATGGCTGCCCACTGCTCCGGGTGTGTGTTCACTGCTGTGTGTGTGCACTTTGGATGGGTAAATGCAGAGCACGAATTCCGAGTATGGGTAACCATACTTGGCCATATGTCACGTCACAAAAAAACAACAACAACTGGAGTATAGGCTCGCTGTCGGGTGTGTCTAGATGTAAATCGGGGACCCCTGTTAGAAACCACGTACACCAAAGACATCAAAACTGATCAAAGACAGTGACCACAGTCTCCCTCGCTGAAGGTAGTTTGGGGAGGGGAATGAAATGAACCGCCATTGAGAACCTGTCTACCATAGTGAGGACCATGGTATTGCCATTAGAAGGGGGTAGGCCTGTGACAAAGTCCATGGCAATGTGGGTCCAGGGTCTCGAAGGGATAGGCAGAAGTCGGAGAAGCCCTACTGGGGGTCGATTAGAGCTCTTACCCACCGCGCACACCAGGCAAGCCAATATGAACTCCTGAGCGTCCCGCGCCACTGACGGCCACCAGAACCACTGCTTCAGAGATGTTCACAAGTCCTTTACCTTGGAGTCCGAGTCAAGTCTGAAGTCTTTAACCTGGAGTCCGAGTCAAGTCTGAAGTCTTTAACCTGGAGTCTGAGTCAAGTCTGAAGTCTTTATCGCTGGAGTCTGAGTCAAGTCTCGTGTCTTTGGTCACGAGTCCGAGTCGAGTCTCAAGTCATTTAATGGCTTGCTAAAAAAATCCCATTCAGAATCCTCATGTATTGAAATCTTCATATTTACGAAGCTGTTTTATAGGCTATAGACAAAATATATGATCTATGATCTGCTTTGTTAAAAAAAAAAAGAGGTGTTAAGATGTAAGGTTAATATATATCCAGCCTGTTACTTTTTACCTTTAAATACTTTTTAAAGGTAAAAGAAAGTTTGTTTACTCAATACTTTTGGGAATTGTAGCCTAAAATATCTGTCAATATTAACATGTTTTGTCTTGTACTTACAGACTCTACCTGACTGCTATGCATTATAATGAAAATGTGGACCGACCACAGGCCGAAATGGAGGAAGGTGTACCTCTCTTCAAAATCTCATTTCCAAAGGCTAGGAAGGGAGAGTGCAGAGTTAAACCTCAAAAGACACAGCCGACCTTTAGTAAGGGTTCAAATCAATTCAAACAACACATATTTTGGAATTCAAAAATGTATTTATCTTGATGAAGAATCAATTAAATACAAAAACACAGTAAAAACAAAACCCAACCAATTAAAAAGAAAAAAACATGTTTGTGCTTGTGTTTTATGATACAGGTTATGTTGCTGACATGATGGACCTAATTTTTGAGAAAGTCTTTGTCAACCCTACGCCTTACATCGATGCGCTGTTGGCCATCCCTGTCCCAGAGGACCTATCAGCGCAGTATGAGAAGCTGGACAAGGAGGAGGTCATTGCCAGCTTTGTGTCAAGGTTCAAACGGGGGGCAGTTTAAACCCTACGTAGTGGCCTTCCTCTCATCAGGAAACTCTGAGCGGATGCGCAGGACCACACAAGCTGGAATAACGACCCGAATTCTGCGTCCCAGGAGGCCCCAGCACCAGCTCACAAATGAACGATAGGAGAGATACCTGTAGCAACTGAACAATTGATTCTGATATTTAGTCTTACAGAGATTTAACATTGGTTTGTGTTATTGTTATCTAAACAAATATTCCTATGCTCCTATGGATCATCTTCAATGCTTGTTTTGTAACATTTTTCAAGTTTCTTTTCTCTCTGATGTAAATACATCTTGACACTGTCTACACTATTGAATGAAAATTAGACACAAGGTTTGTTGGTGGAATAAACAGTCAAGACTCAAGACAAGGCTTTATTTCTTATTTTATTAACTTCTGTAACAAAGCACAACTTACTGATGTATTCCTCTTAAACGTAGAGGACCATAGTCAGCTCTGTATATTTGGCCGGCATTCTGCAGAGAGTAGACATTTAGGCAGACAGGATACAATCCAGGATGGTCAACCATACATGTGAGCTGTTCTTCGACCTCCCGTAGTTTTATAGTAATCTAATTAGAATTACAAATGGTAAGTGTCAATTTTAGGCACAATTAGTTGTCAAATCAAGAGACAAAGTAGTTTCCAATTTAGTGGTGAGAATGCTACCTGAGGTATCTCCAAGCAGCAAATATTCTCAGCTTCTGTGGGCATGGTAGCACATTTTCCACAATGGCAACTATCCAAAAAGGTAGATGTAATAATGGCAGAGGTCTGACTAATATAGTGGCGCTGGTTAGTGTCTATAGCTGATAATTTATATATATATATATATATATATATATATATATATATATATATATATGACAGAGTGGACAAGCAGGTGTTGAGTAGAGGTAAATCTTCAGTAGTAAATCATGGGTTATGTGTAACATGACTTCAATATACGTGGACATGGGCAACTTTGTCATTAAAAAAAATTATCCAGAGTACAGTCTTCTCTAAACTACAAAGATTACTGATATAGATGCTAATACAGCTTTAGAACGATAGCAAATCAGAGCAACATGAAAAGCCAACAACGTAGGCTAGCATTAGCTAAATGATAATAACTGTAACAGCATACATAAACAAATCAACTAAAGTACCATATCCAGACACAATATTTTAAACTAACCATTCGTAAATGTCCTGCTGTAGCCGCTGAGTTGCAACTTCTTCATCCGGTGCTTCTCCATCCGGATCAGATTCTGGGTCAAACTGAAAAGCTTGAATGACTGTGTGTCTACGAGCCATTGCGATACATCCACTGTCAACATTAGTGCATGGTACCGTGGCCGCAAGCTGGTTACACACCCACCATCCACCTTGCCCCGCCTCTCTCCTCCTCATTAGCATTTAAAGCTACAGACACAGAAATGGCACGTCCTAAGGAAAGCTCATTGTGGGACTGGCTCGTAGTGGCTGAAATTCTGCACCAAGGCTGAATTTCGGGAAAGAGTCTTCAGATACAGTACTAGGGACCACTTAGGCCTATATAAAAGCATCCAAAAAGCAGCATGTCATGGGACTTTTAAATATTCCACTCTCATTTATGGAGATAAGCACTGAAATTACATAAAGCCATTATGCAAAAGTTAAACCAAAATCATATGAATTTAGACATATTTGTAATGGATACGCTTGATCACTTTTCCTCTTTTAATGACAGCGAGGAGTGCTATATCTCATGTAATGAGAAAATATATATTTTTTTAACGAGAACAATGATCAATGATATGCACTATATTATGGCAGACACTGCTGGATTCGGTGGTCGAATGGTTCATTATCCGGATTGAATAGGACCAATGACAGTATCTTACTGTGTCATTGGTACTATTCAGTTGTACAGTACAACCACAGCTGCTCGGAGGTGTTGATGTTGTGTGAAGTCATCTCAACAACATTATGAAAAATACCACTGTATTTGAAGGATACAACTTGAAGAAAACGGTAAGATTTACACGTTTCCTTTTTAAAATACTTTGTCAGTGAGCAGTTTTCTTCCACTAGGGGTGATAGGGTGTTTTAGGTTTCCTTAAGTAAAGCCATGTGGAAGAGGGAGTTAGCAAGCAAGCAGCAGTAGCCAGCATGGCTCACCTGCTGAACACATTGGGCCTCATTTACGAAACGAACGTACGACCGAAATTTGGGCTTCTATGCAAAACTTGGAATTTATCAATACGGACGTGAACGGTGGCTACGATCAAATCTAACGTCAGGTCTGAGCTCGTGTCAGCCGGAACTTGCGTGCAGCATAGAGAATTTCTGAGAATTGTATAATGAGAGCATTTTGTTCATTTAGATTCATTTCCTAAACCGACAAACAAAGCTTTTTTTTTCTTTCAGGGCTTTAGCTTTATACGCAAATAGCAGCATAAACAACAGACCGTGAGGAATCACACATCGTCGTATCACACACCTGCTGCACTTCTGTGAATGGAGAAAAACAGAAATATATTTCTCTTAATTAACAGATTAACAAAAGAAAAAAAACAGCGCGACAAGTATAGGCCACTTTCGTTTTTGTGACACTCTTAATGCATTTTATTTGTTTTCTATAACTTTATTTTTTTTTATTTAACTGATCGGTGATCACGCAGGTGCCTCACGCACACACACAACATTTCCGACAGGCAATAATGCTTCATGTATCAACACAATAGAACTGTAAACACCTTTTTGAGATTGTAAAATTGTGCAGAAATAGTAACCAGTAGACTGTCTTGTTTATTTAAAAAATATATTGTTTTTTCAAATGACAATAGTACAGTTCTCTTTGATTGTTAACTTAAGTTAGGATGAAATGTGTACAACAACACAATCTGACCTTTCCTTTAAGAGCTTCTCACTAAAAATGAAAAAATGAAAACAGCAACAACAAAATGAAAGTGCAAAAAGTAGTGCAAAGAGAATGCTTTTTGTTAACAGGTATTTTTCTTTTGAAAAAAAAAACTAACAAACAAATACCTCTTGTATAGAACATGTACTGTGCAAAATGTTCAAAATGATACAAAGTGTAAAAATAGAAATAATAATAAAAAAATACCTCAAATTTGACTCTACTCTGAACATTGTTTCAATGGTACTAGTTACTGTGGGTTTTGCAGGTTTAACCAGTCCACCTAGTTGTGTTGGGGCACTGCTGATGGAGCAGGAGGCATGGGCGCTCCAGATGGAAACATCAAGTCAGCTACATGACCAGGTGGAATCGCACCATGAAAAGAATTATAGGGTGGTTCTGACCCATAATAAGGCATAGGAGGTTTTAGCAGCTGTAAAAACTGTACCATAATTTGCCGACTATCTTGTGCACGCCTTTCTTCTGCTTCCAAGCGTTTAACTTCAAAATCTAAACGTGCTTTATCTAACTCCAGGCGAGCTTGCTGGAGCTCCTTCTCCCAAGTGAATCGCTCTCTCTCATGAAGCATCTCTGCCTGAAATGTAGACGATTCATGGTCATGTTGGATAAGATGATCGATTCCTCTCTCCATTGCTTCCATAAGTTTGGTTTTTCTCCCTCTGCGTTTCTGCACTTGAAATGACGTGCAAAAATCAAATTAGCATCCACTTTAATGGTTTAATGGTACTTTATTTTCCATAGCAATAAACAGACCATACCTGGAGGACGTTTACATGCTGTTGCTGCCACGCTTGAGCTGTTGTCTGAAGATTGCAGATTACTTTCATCAGCTGCTGATGCCCCTGAATCCCCGATCATGCTGTCCTCCTCCTGCTCCCCTTGGTTTGGCACCTGTGAAATAGCTGTTGTGGCACTTGGTGCTAGAGGGTATAAGAATAAATTACAAACTTTAGTGTCAAAACCTCTTTTTTCAAATTAATGTACAGCAATATGAGTTAATGTGTAATAGTCACTCACAGCTTTGTTCATCTTCAGAACTAGAAATATCCAGATGACCTTGACTCGGGTTGTTCGTTGGACGACACCCTGCAAAAAACAACGTTATCTCGGCAAGAAACGCACAAATTTATAGTGCTGTCACGATTCAATAGGTATGCAAATCCATAACATGTTTTGGCTGTCTGCCAATTCGACAAGGTTTGGAGAAATGATGTATCACATTATCAACAAATAACCTAGCATGTAACAGTTAACGTTAATCTAAAACATTTAATTTGGTTGCTGCATGATGAAAAATGCATAGCATTGCTTACCTAAAACCACGTCCATTTCGAAAAAGTAAGGACTATGCTGGGGGTCAGTTCCAGACTTTTTGTTATTTTTAATTGCCTCTCGGTATCTCCTCTTCAGATAGTCGATGCGCTCTTTGCATTTGACCCAGTCAAATGTCTCTTCGATAGAAGGGCATAGCTGGCAAGCTTCTCGCCACACTGCCTCCCACACTTTATAATTATGAATAGTTTTGTCGAATTGGTTTTGAAATTTTGAATCTCCTCACACTGATATTAAAGTTAGTGTTTCTTCGCGCGTCCAGTGTCGCTTCCTTGTCGCCATGTTGAACATCTGACTGAGCACGTCAATGATCATTTGACTGTCTACTGTAGGACACGCAGTTATAGATTCGTAGGATTACAAACTCAGACGTCCAGCGTGAATTTATCTTCATCCGAAAGCATGTGTTTAATCACCGAGGAGCTATGGAGATTTATTTTTTACAGACATCCCCCTGAGAAACAATTACCGTCCGAATAGGGCTAATGGCTACCGGCACTTTGAGAGTCAAAAAAGCACATCAGGCAACACGATGCCACAGTTCTTCTGGATTTAGTCTGTCTCAGTTTGTTCTGTTTCTTCATGTCATTCCAGACAGACTGGAAGATGATCAGATCAGATCTCTGTGTGGAGCACTGACAAAAATCTCACTGGATTATTACAATTAATGGCAAAATTAATGTTTGGAAATGTAAACTGATATTTCACACACTACAGTAAAAGATAGAAATAACTGGCATGAAACCACTTTTTGGTGAAAATACTAATGTGACTTTTGCACAATACTGTATTCATTCACACTGTACAGTTCCTACTGTATACTAGGACTGCAAAGATCAGTCAAGTAGGGCATGTGCTATTTATGTTCTATAAGGGACAAACAATGCCATTTTTGTCATATGACAAAGGCCGCTAATTTATGGTGTATACAGTGTGCTGATGCAGAACAAATTCATAATCACATATTAGCATAATCTATTAGTGGATATGATGACAAAATTTGCAACAAACAAAATAATGATTTTCAAGATGATGAAAATGAAAATGTTTTAGATTAACATATTGAAACGTTCAGATCCCCAATATGAGCCAGATGCTGAATGTACCTGAATGTAAGGGATGATGTCAGTGAAGCAGTTGTTTAAAACCAGAGCATGTGAGTGAAGTGGAGCGGTGTGACACTCAGCCCAATATTCCACTTTATGGGCGTGCGCTCCGCTAATGTCCCGCTCACGCTCACCGGTAAACCAAATCCTGCTCAGATCACGCTCTGACATAAAATTTCTCCAGTAGGCCTAATTGTTTTTTTCCTGTTAATAATGAAATTCTTGAATAAATGTCTCAATTAAAGCAGTAGTCCGATAAGTAACGGTTATGTTTCAGGGTGACGTTCAGCTTGTACTTTTTTTAATTAATTTAAATGTATTAAATTAAAATGATTAATTTAAAAAGGTGTCTTGTTTTTGAAGCCACTTGGCAAGCCTTCCTAAAAAATTCAATAACTGAAAAAAGTATATTTGATTTTCATTAGGCCTACTTTATTTCCATGAGAACACAGCTTCAGTTATTGTGCAACAGAACATTCAAAACACGCACACAAGATGAAATGCACATAGAATTTCACAAAATACACCTAGCTTATCAGGGCCCATGAAAAGCACACACAAGATGAAATGCACTTATAGAATTATTTAGTGGCGTTAATAAAAGAAGCACACTCTCTAAAATTAAAATAGACCAAAACTGCGGTGAAATGCGGTCTATTAAAACGTCTGTCAGTCTTTACAGGATTTTAGAATTTACTTTTAGAAACATTAGACAAACTATTGCTTAGTTAACCTATTCCACAGATTCTCGAACTAGCAAATGATCAAAGGGCATTTTGGGCTGAGTGAGCGGTGCTGAGCGTCTTGAGCATGTGGAGCGGAATCTTCAGAAGGTGCTCTCCGTACCGAAGGAAATATGACCGCTCCGCTCCGCTCACATGCTCTGTTTAGAACACCCATCCAGTTCCAACGGACAACAACACATGCTTTATTTTATTACTTTATAATTACTATTAAAATATCAGAAGAGTTGTATAGTATTGGGGCAGTTTAGATATATATTTTGAGTTGCTGAGTGGTGAAACATTCATGCATTCAAGGGTTAAACAGATCTGATAATCTGAAGATGACACTAAGAAAACTCCTTCATGAATCGCGTTTGGAACGTCTTCAGCCTTTGTAGAGCATCTTCCATTATGTTCAATTGAGTTGCCACAAAAAGCCTGAGAAACAATAAGAACTGGTTTTCACAGAGAATCAAAAAGATGCAGTTAAGATGGGTTAATGTTTAGTTGATTTTAATGTTTTTGAGTGTTTTATGTGAGGTAACCATTCACATCACTCATGCAGAAACTGATAACAGTGTCAGTGCACAAACCTGATGTGATGGCTGTCCTTTCTCTGTCTGTATTCACAGCCCGGCCTCACATGCAGACCGGGATCCTCCAGCAAATGCAAACAGTACAGCATGTCTGGTTCCATGTCTTTTCTATGAAGAGAAAACAACTTTTTAACTGTAGTAAAACATGAAAAAAAGTTACTGCATTCTAGTACTGCCAGCTAATGAGATTTTTTCACTGCTGAGATTTCAGAATCAGAATCTTTATTGTCATTATACAAAGTACAACGAAATTGTGTGCAATCCTGTATAAGTGCAAAAAATAAGATTTACCATTAAAAAACAAATACTTTAAAAAAACATCAGTATATATATGGATATATATATTTAAATACATATATGTATTGCATGTCTAACAGAGTTTAGATTTAAACAAGATGGACTATTCCTCATAAGAGACATTACATTCAGTGTTCAATGAGTATTGCAACAGCCCTGGGATATGTGCTGTTTTTCAGTCTGTTTATTTAATTTTTAATTGTCCAGTACTGCCTACCTGAGGGTAACAGTTCAAACAGACGATGTGCTGGATGGGAAGAGTCTTTCAAAATGCTGCAAGCTTTTTTTAAGGCAGCGGGTCCTGTACAGCTCCTCTAATGAGAGGAGCTCACAGCCAGTAATTTTCTGTGCTGTGTTAACCACGATGCATCGTGTGTAACAGAGTCCACTGGAGGCGAGCATAGTTAGAACCCAAGTGCAGTTTATTTACAGACGTGACATCCAAACATCGACAGACTTGACTTGAAACAGACTTGACGAGGCATGAACAGACTAGACTCACCGACAGCAGATTACAACATTAATACACGACAAGAATCAAGGACAAGGACGTGGCTTCTTATACAAACAATGAGGGTCACATGACAAGAACAAACCAATGGGGACATGACACAATGAACATGACAACCAATCAGAACGTGACACTTTGAAGAAGGGAACCAATAGCATGAAGACATGAGGGCAAGGGAAGCATGACACAAACAGGAACCATAACTAAACTTCAAAATAAAAGACATGAAACATGAACATGAAACAAAGTCAATAACAGACCTTACATATTCCCCCCTCTAAGGGCGGCTCCTGACGCCCAAACAAAACCATAACTAGACCCCAAAAAGTCCAGGAGGGTGGTGGAGCAGAGGCAGAATGGGGGGAGGGATGGAGGGCCAGGCCCGTGAAGGGGAACAGGGCCTAAAGCATGGAGCAAAGGCGGGCCTGGATCATGGGGCAATGGCAGAACTAGCAGAGCAGGGAGCCATGGCGGGGCAGGCAGAGCAGGGAGCCATGGCGGGGCAGGCAGAGCAGGGAGCCATGGCGGGGCAGGCAGAGCAGGGGGCCATGGCGGGGCAGGCAGAGCAGGGGCCTCAGTGGCCGTGACAGGGCAGACCGTGAGTTCAGGAACGGCCTCCGTGGCCCTGACAGGACAGACCATGAGTTCAGGAACGGCCTCCGTGGCCGTGACAGGACAGACCGTGAGTTCAGGAACGGCCTCCGTGGCCGTGACAGGACAGACCGTGAGTTCATAAGTGGGCACCACCACCTCGGGAGGTTCTGCAGCGGAAGCCGCCACCTCTGGTGGTTCTGCAAGGGACGCCACCACCTCTGGAGGCACTAGAGCAGATTCATGGACAGATGAGGCCTCTGGAGAAGACTCATGAACAGAAGAGGCCTCTGGAGAGCAGTGTGCAGCCCACACGCTCAAAATGGCGACCGCCATAACAGGAAGCACTGAGGTCAGGGGAAAAGTCTCTGTGACAGCCAGTGCTGAGGCCCTGGGGATGCCAGCTGCTCGCACCGACATCAGTGGTGGGTCCATCACACTGGCAATCAGCCCAGGCCCAAGTTCCGCATCCGCAGGAGCTTGGGTACTATAGCCCCCCCCAAAAAAATCCTTTGGGGAAATTTTGGTGACAGCCATGGCTTGACGAGGCTCTGATGTGGCAGCCATCTTGGCCGGGGACTCAGGCGTGGCGGCCATCTTGGCCGGGGACTCAGGCCCTGTAGACTCTAGCTTGGCAGGCATGACGTGAGCAGGCTCTGGCTTGGCAGGCATGACGTGATCAGATGCAGGCATGACGTGAGCAGACTCTGGCTTGGCAGGCATGACGTGATCAGATGCAGGCATGACGTGAGCAGGCTCTGGCTTGGCAGGCATGACGTGATCAGATGCAGGCATGACGTGAGCAGACTCTGGCTTGGCAGGCATGACGTGAGCAGACTCTGGCTTGGCAGGCATGACGTGAGCAGACTCTAGAACGGCGGCCATTTTCCCAAGAGACTCTTGAGTGGCGGCCATCTTGCAATGGAGCTCTTGAATGGCAGCCATGTTATGAAGAATCTCTTGAGTAGCCATCATGATGTGAGCAGGCCCTGGGGTAGCAGACATGTTAGAAGGCTTGGGAGTAGCAGGCACAGAACAGTTGCGGGGCTCCTCATCCGCAATTCCCACAGTAAGCAGTGACCCAGCCAACCACAGAACAAAGTCAATGTATCGTTCCAGTGACCAACAAATAGTTCCCCCTGGCAGACTTGAACGAAGGGGTTCGTCTATACCAAAACGAAAAATGTCCTTAAGTGTCACGTCATTAAAATCCACACAGTGAGAAAGTTCACAAAAATCGGCCACATACTCCTCTATAGCCCGGCCGCCCTGACGCAGGCAGAGGAGACGTGTAACTGCTGGGTTCATTTTGTGAGGGTCGTGTATTCTGTAACAGAGTCCACTGGAGGCGAGCATAGTTAGAACCCAAGTGCAGTTTATTTACAGACGTGACATCCAAACATCCAAACGTAATCCAAACATCGACAGACTTGACTTGAAACAGACTTGACAAGGCATGAACAGACTAGACTCACCGACAGCAGATTACAACATTAATACACGACAAGAATCAAGGACAAGGACGTGGCTTCTTATACAAACAATGAGGGTCACATGACAAGAACAAACCAATGGGGACATGACACAATGAACATGACAACCAATCAGAACGTGACACTTTGAAGAAGGGAACCAATAGCATGAAGACATGAGGGCAAGGGAAGCATGACACAAACAGGAACCATAACTAAACTTCAAAATAAAAGACATGAAACATGAACATGAAACAAAGTCAATAACAGACCTTACATCGTGATATAAATGCCCACTTATAGCCGATGCACACTTTTTAAACCGATGCCTCGCATCGTTAACTTTTTATGCCGATGCACCGAGCAAATCGGGGAATCTTCCCATCCCTAATATATATGTATTAATATATAAAAGTCTAATGTTTTCAAATGGAGAACATAAATGACAGAAACTTTGCATAAATGTAATAATTCATTTTAAACTGCAGTTTTAAAAGGTTTATGTGTTGTTTTATAGGTTAAAGAGAGAAGACAATTACTTCGCTGCAATATACATAAAAACTTGTAGTTGTTGATGTCAATGGCACTGATTCTGGCCTAGAGACTAGGGATGGGAATATTCCCCGATTCGCTCGGTGCAACGGCATAAAAACATAACGATGCAATGCATCTGTTTGAAAAGTGTGCATCGGCTAAAAGTGGGCATTTATATCGCGATGCATCGTTTCTAACATATTTGCATCGGTAAATACAGATTTATTTATATATAATTACTAGTGGATGCACTATACTTTTATTATTTAGAAAGTGACTAATAATCTGTGACTGATTTCTCCTCTCTAAACTGTTTCTCAAGCGTGTTCTCATCACCACTGCTGCGTGAATAGGACGCAACACCACGGAGACCTGAGGAAAAGCAGGGATTAAAGTCCAAAATCTGACTTGCAATAACCTAACAAATCAATCGGGGCTAAAGAGGTTCCATAAACGACAAATTAAATTCACACAATTTCACTAATTTGTGCACGCTTATTCTTAAGCAGACCTTAATGTCGATCATGGATCAAATCGATCCACCATGGCAAACAGCGAATATATCTGTGCTGTTTAATGCATTTGAGACATTGTGTTTTCCTCAGTGCATAACTGACATGTCACAGGTATATTTTTTATCTGTAAATGTTAGAAAGTCATGCAAACATATCTATTTTACTGTCAGGAGTGGGCAAGGCATGCGAGAGCAACGAGCGCTAAACAGACAGAGCGCAATCGAATAGGAGTGCAATAACTCTGAGTAAAATATACATTTTGCTAAAATATTTGTTGTTGGACATTAAATTTTGTAGAATTTTAAACCTACATAAGTGTATTTTTATGATAGCAGTATCTGTAAAGGGACTATTGTAATAGGTAGATCAAATGTAAGCTAGTACAGTACTAATTACTAAGCTCAAATGAGTTAATGTGTGTTTCTTATAGCAGTTAATATAGTCATTTTCTTTCTTATTTATTTTCTTTTTTAATTCAGTGATTTTAACTTTTAATTTAGTTAAAATCATTTTAGTTAAAAAGCAATTAGTTAAAAATGAGCAATTAGCAATTTAGTTAAAAACAATTTTAGATTGTAATGTTTTAATGTTCAGTTATCTGTTCTGCAAACTATAAAAGGTACAGCTGTCATAAAACCAGAGAGAACTACTGCATGGCTAGAAACTGTAAAAAAATAAAGTCAAAAAATGGCATGTAAGACGGTGCTAATATCATTGTGTTCCTATTGGCCAGTGTTAGAGGATCTCATCTTAGTCTGACAGTTAGCCTGCTTTAGACCAGGTTAGTCAAGTCAAGTCAAGTCTGCTTTATTGTCAATTCTTCCACATGTACAGTACATACATACAGAGAATTGAAATTGCGTTACTCTCAGACCCTTGGTGCATACAGTTAACATTAACACTGACAGTAGATATTCAAATACAGATAAATACAGTTTAACCATATGTACATACAAACTATACAGATATACAAATGAGGACATTGTAGAAAAATAAAAAAATAAAATAAAAAAGAGATAGATAAAGTGGCATAAGGCACATGGCAGATAGAGTGCAAACCAGTTAAATAAAACAAAACTGTGCAGATATGTGTAGTGCAAAAAAAAAAAGAACAGTCTTTTATCAGACTGTCAGAAGAGGTAGTTTACAGACAATGCTGGATGAGGTAGAGACCAGTCCAGTGCTGCACAAAGTGACTGGTGCGGGTCACAGTTTGTAAGGGGGGGGGGGTCCTGGGGGTGTGGGGAGCTGGGGGGGGAGTCGTAGTGTCAGAGTTCAGTGTTGCATGGGGTAAAAGAGGGGAGGGGAGGCAAGGACGGGAGGGAGTTCAGCTTCCTGACAGCCTGATGGATGAAGCTGTCCTTCAGTCTGCTGGTCCTCGCCTGGAGACTCCGCAGTCTCCTCCCTGATGGTAGCAGACTGAAGAAGCTGTGTGTCGGGTGGGTGGGATCACTTGCAATGCTGAGGGCTTTGCGGGTGAGACGGGTGCTGTAGATGTCCTGGAGGGAGGGGAGAGAGACACCAACGATCTTCTCAGCTGCTCTCACTATCCGGTTGAAGGGACTTGCGGCAGGACGCGTTGCAGGCGCCATACCACACAGTGATGCAGCTAGTCAGGATGCTCTCGATGGTGCCTCTGTAGAAGGTGCACATGATGGGGGTCGGGGCTCTGGCACTTCTGAGTTTGCGGAGGAAGTAGAGACGCTGTTGTGCTTTCTTGGCCAGTGCCGCAGTGTTGTTGGTCCAGGAGAGGTCCTCTGTGATGTGCACACCCAGGAACTTGGTGCTGCTCGCTCTCTCCACAGTCGCACCGTTGATGGTCAGAGGAGCATGCTGAGTGTGCACTCTCCTGAAGTCAACAACAATCTCCTTTGTCTTCTCCACATTCAGAGAGAGATTGTTGTCCCTGCACCACCCGGCCAGGCGGCTCACCTCGCTCCTGTAGTTTGTCTCATCTCTGTTGTTAATGAGACCCATCACAGTCGTGTCATCCGCAAACTTAATGAAAAGGTTAGAGTCGTGTGACGGTGTGCAGTCGTGGGTCAGCAGAGTGAAGAGGAGGGGGCTCAGCACACATCCTTGGGGGCCCCTGTGTTCAGTGTGATGTGCTGGATGTGTTACTGCCGACCCGTACTGCCTGAGGTCTTCCGGTCAGAAAGTCCAACAACCAGTTGCACAGAGAGGTGTTGAGCCCCAGCTGGACCAATTTGTGAGTGAGCTGCTGACGGATGATTGTGTTGAATGCTGAACTGAAGTCTTTGAACAGCATCCTGACATATGAGTCTTTTTTGTCCAGATGTGTGAGGGCTGGGTGGAGGGCAGTGGCGATGGCATCATCGCACATCTGTCATCTATTAGACTGGCCCTATGGGAAGTTTTAAGAAGGAAGTTATAGTTTCCCAGAATAAGTTGCCACAGTGACTGAGCTTGATCTAGACCTATGTTAAATTTGCTTTGTGGAACCAAATCATTTGACAGTGAGTCAGACTAAATGAAATAAGCCTGGCTTAGTTGGTTAACTTGCTTTATGGAACAGGTCTCAAGTCATTAAAAGTGATCATATTTTCTCCATTGCATCGCATTGCATCGAATCGCACTGTGTTGAATCGAATCGAAATCGGATCGCACTGCATTGTAACAGGAGTGAATCGTGTCGCATCGCATCGGTACCTGCTTCATATGTATCTTTAATGTATCGTATCATTGGCTATGCTTCGAGATGCGTATCGGCCTGAGTCATGAGAACCCTAGCCCATTTGTAACCCGTTGTAACAGGTTGTGAATTTCGTTATGCCATCGGACATATCTTCAGATCATGGACCTCAATTTACATTTGATTTGTGGGCAGAGGTGCTCGAATCCTTGGAGTGCCGCTTCACCAAACCACAGCATTTCACCCGCAGACAAATGGCCTTCGTGAGTGTTTTCATCGCTCTCTTAAAACTTCCCATAGAGCCAGTCTAATAGATGACAGATGGGTGGAGCTTGGGTCCTGCTGGACCTGCGAACAGCTCCTGAGGAGGATCTGCAAACGTCCTCATCAGAGTTGGTGTATGATCAGAGAGATTTCATTCAAGACAGCACAAGGTCATGGGCTCTATCCTCTGACCAACCTGCCCTTTTAGACAGAATAAGCTTTCAAGCCAGTTCTTACCTCTCAGCATGACCTGATGACCGCTTGGATCCACAAGGACTTCTCCACAGCTGAGTTTGTGTTCATTCATCATGATGCTCAGCAAAATTCATTGCGTCCCCTGATGGACTATGATGGACCGTTTTGTGTTCTGGATGCTGGAGTCAACATTTCCAGTTTATCTTTGGGGCTGTACTGAATGAGATGCTTTTGATTGACTTAAACCAGCTCATGGGGAGCTGGATCAATCTCAAGCTACCAACAAGTAGGCAGACTTCAGGGAGGAGACTTTGACTGCCAATGAGGTTCAACAGGGTGCAAACTCATGATTCTGCAGGTCACGTGACCCGTCAGTGGCAGCTCCTGCCAGTCGGCTGAAGATTGAGAAAACAGATTTATCAGTGTCAACATGAAGAAACTGTAAATCTGGACAGTTTTCAGTCCTGCATTACAAGTGTAGTAATTAGTAATTGCTTCTCTGTAACTTGTGTTCTTTGAGTGTTTATCTGAGACTGACCTAGTAGGCATTTCATCATTATCAGGGTTCCTCATTCCTAGTCATCAAAAATCAGCAGGAGCAGGAATGAGGAACCTGCTTTACAGACTCACAGACTAGAGGTCTTCACGGGTCCAAAAATTCGTACCCGAACCCGAAGAGACCCATAAATATGCTGCACGGAACCGACCAGGACCCGTATTTTATTTGAAAGTGGGACCCGAACCCGTGCAGACCCGAGAAATGCCATAAATGTACTACCCGGACCCGATGCGGACCCGACCATTATTCAAAAGTTGGACCCGAACCCGGCTGGGAAGACACAGACCCGACTGCACCCGTCCCGATCGGCACATATTGCACAGCAAATGCTATTAAGTCAATGAACAAGTTGCGAAAAAAATTAATAAAATTCTATACTGTTAGTTTCCCTGACTGCGATGCATACAATCCTCCTTGCCAATAAATTTCCCTCCATGTTAGGCTGTTCCTCTCTCTTGCCGACTGAAAGAGCTTCTTAATGCACTCATTATTCCAGCTTAAAAGTCTACCTGCTGAGATGGAGACGGATGACCAATGCAACTTCGCAGTTTTTTTTTCGTCTGGAGTCAGCTTCGACTGTTACGTTTCCCCTTTTGAACTACAATAACGATACTTTTTGTTGGTTGTAATAAAGACTCGGAGCAATTATTATTTTAGCAAAAAATGCACAGAATTATAAGTTCGTTACACTTAACTGCGTGCGTGTTCAATAACAGGTGCGTCTCTTCAGTTTTGTTTCAGCCTTTTTTTTCCACATCACTATGAAGGAATCCATGATCACCGTCCGCTTGCAGTAAATTAACTCCACGCGCGCTTTGCTTCTGGCGGCTGAGGTAACGCGTGTGTTTTTTTTTCTTCCACCTTATTTCCCGCTCACACTTTTCTCATCCTAATTTTACAAACTGCAAGTTACAAAACACACGCATGCTGACTGACACTGATCTCTGGCGGGTGCGGTGTTCTCCGTTCGACTCGGGTATTACACACAATGTTAAAAAGACCCGGGACCCGAAGTAATAGATTGGGACCCGACCCGGACCCGGCTGACCTTTTAAAATATAGACCCAAACCCGTACGGGTCCCGGGTCGGGTCCCGGGTCCCGGGTCCCGGGTCCTCGGGTCTCGGGTCCTCCGTGAAGACCTCTATCACAGACACGCCTGTTTTACACACATCACTCAAACACAGAACCAGGAAACACATGAGTTCAGGGAAAGAGAAAGTGAAAGTGTAGTTGAGCTGTTGTGTGTTTGTGTCTCTGTATTCATGCAGTAAAATGTCAGAAGCCAGAATTTCGGTGGATCAGAATGAGTTCTTGTGTCCGGTGTGTCTGGATCTCCTGAACGATCCAGTGACCATCCAGTGTGGACACAGTTACTGCAAGAGCTGCATTACAGACTGCTGGGATCAGGAGGATCAGAAGGGAGTCTACAGCTGCCCTCAGTGCAGACAGACCTTCAGTCCAAGACCTGCTTTATTTAAGAACGTGGTGTTTGCTGAAATGCTGGAGAAACTGAAGAAGACTAAACTTCAAAGTGTGGTTCCTGCTGGAACTGGAGATGTTCAGTGTGACATCTGTACTGGAAGAAAATACAAGTCAAGTCCTGTCTGATGTGTCTGAACTCTTACTGTCAGAATCACCTCAAACAACATGAGAGTTGGTTTACAGGAAAGAGACACAAAGTGACTGATGCCACTGGACGACTGCAGGAGATGATCTGCCAGAAACATGAGAAGCTCCTTGAGGTTTTCTGTCACACTGATCAGAAATGTATTTGCTTGCTGTGTTTGGTGGATGAACATAAAAACCATGACACTGTATCAGCTGCAGCACAGAGGACAGAGAAACAGGTATTTAACACTAGACACTGATGAAATATTGCTGACACTCGTTTCATACATGTTTATATCAGCACCATATTAACAGCTTACAGCATTCACACTCGAACACGACAGCAGAAATGAACAGCAGCTGCAAGAAGAGATTCACTGTTTGCTGAAAATACACCGTAAACCTTTAACAACACTATCTTTCATAAAGTAGGCCTTGATTAAGAAACATAAAATAATAGAGTGAACTATTCACACATTCTTTGACAAAATATATACTTCTATTAGTAAAAGTGCAGGTTAAATGCAGTCACAGATGAAAACATTTTTGTTTACATAATATATGTGTGTGTACTTTGTATATTTAATATGTATATATAAATGCACATACATGTATATATTTAAAAAATATATATGTTATGTTTATATATTAAATATATTTATTTATAATATAAATTATATGAATTTAAATATAGACATGTAAATACATGTAAATATTTTCTAAATATATGCATGCATGTGTGTGTATTTATACATAATAAATATGCACAGAATACACATATATTATGCAAACAAAAACGTTTATTTTGGATGCGATTAATCATTTGACAGCACCAGTTATAAGTTCCACTTTTCCTGGATTCATCTGTTCACATGATGATTTAGTGCCAGTAGTTTTCTGTCAGATTCACTATCATGTGTTTGTCCTGCAGAAGCAGCTGAAGCAGACACAGAAGACGCTCCAGCAGAGAATCCAGCAGAGAGAGAAAGATCTCCAGCAGCTGAGAGAGGCTGTGGAGTCTCATAAGGTGAGTCTGGAGAAGAAGAGAAGTTTGTCTCAGTCTCAGTTCAGACTCACTGAAGCCTGAATCACTGTGTGTCCTAACAGCGCTCTGCACAGACAGCAGTGGAGGACAGTGAGAGGATCTTTACTGAGCTCATCTGCTCCATTGAGAGAAGCCGCTCTGAGCTGATACGGCTGATCAGAGATCAGGAAAAGCAAGCAGTGAGTCGAGCTGAAGGACGACTGGAGCGACTGGATCAAGAGATCAATGATCTGAGGAGGAGAGACGCTGAGCTGGAGCAGCTTTCACACACACGGGATCACATCCAGTTCCTGCAGGTAACACAGATCTAGAAGAACAGCATCATAGTGGACTTGAGCAGATCCTGCTGTGACACGAGACTCACTGAGAAACATTTCATGATTGTGTTACTAATCATCAGTCAGACTCTTGTCTCATCATCTCAGTTTGAAAGAGATGCCGCTTACAAATTGCTTTCAGCTGTGGAAATCTTGCTCAAATGGATCTCATGCCAGAACTTAAAAAAAAAATATATATATATATTCTTTGTATTCGGTCGGCCCATCCCTGCTCACTTTTCCACACAATTCACTGTCATTCAGCAGCACCATACTTCAACACTTATTCACTCATTTGTTTGGACTCTCAATTTTGGGATTTTATTTGCTAATATTGCTTCCCACTTTCAGGTTAACATTTTGGAAAATTGCAGAAATAAGACAAAAATACAAGTTACCACAAATAATTTGTGTTTGCTTGATTTTAGATTAAATTCTGTGATTGCAGAATCACAAAATCCTGGAGTGACTGAGCAATGCTTCAGCGTATTGTAATCAAATCAAACCAAACATGAGAGTGTCTTAAGTGTCCTTATTCAGTGTCTCTAACTGCTCTAAAGTTATAAATAATGGTCAATCTAATTGTAGCCTTTGATTAGCTTTTTCTGGGCAAATCTAACCCTACAATGAGACTCCATTGATGTGCTTGAGCTGTTAGATTGACATTTATGTTCTTGGCAGATGTTTTATAAACCAAACTATTTCTTAGAAAGCTCACATATAGTGTAAGTGGCAAATCTAGAATCTGTAGCTCTAATGTTTATGTTTAATGAATATAAATGAAGCTGATGCTGTGAAAGTGCTGGATTGAGTTACTAAAGATCAGTCAAATCTGATGTTGGTGCAGGTTATTGGGTGAAGTGTGGAGCTGATGAGTTGTGATTTCTGTTTTCTGTAGAGTTTCCAGTCTCTCTCAGCTCCTCCTGAATCTCCAGACGTAAATGATGATCTCTTCAGTTCTCTCGTCTCTTTTGATGATCTGAGAGAATCTGTCCATCAGCTGAGAGACAAACTGGAGGATTTCTGCAAAGAGGAGCTCAAGAAGATCTCAGACAGAGGTAAAGTCCTGGAGATTCATCTGCTCTCAGAAACCAGTCCATCATCATCTCATATCATGGAGAACATCATATTAGAAATGTCTTAGGAATGATTAACACTGTTCATGTCTGTTGATTTCCACAGTCACATTCACCAACATTGTTCCCAGGACCAGGAACAACTTCCTACAATGTAAGTCAGTAAGAAAACAAGCAGAAAAACTCACTGAGTGTATTCATGTTCTTCCTGTAGAAGGTGAAAGAAGAGTTTTATAATTGATGATGTAAATGATGATTTGCACAGATATCTGCTCATCTGTACTGAGACACTAGTTACGTTTACATGGACACTTTTTGCTTCCAACGGAATAAAGTGATCGGGTTGATATGTGTGTTTATATGTCACAAGCTTCTGATTGGATTTAATCTTTTGACATGCGCACACTGCATGAATATACAGAGTTTCCCGCTGTTGTCGCATACTGTTTTAAAAAGCACACTTGATATTTATCTACTTCGGGTCCTAATTAGGCGACGACCAGCACATGAACTGTTGTGCTGTGCTGCTTACTTTAGAAAGCAGTAAAAGTGCCCCTTCCCGCACCCAAAACCAGTCATCTGTGGATGAGAGTCTTAAACAAGGACTGGTGGGACATTGTCCTGCTCCACTTCACAGACACTGAGTGAAAGGGGAGTTTTATAATGACGGGACACTCATTTATGACACTTTATTCACCAAACAGCAGCTCGTTCCGCGCGTCATATGTCATTACGCTATTTTTACATCACTGCACATGCACAGTATTTTCCAGTTTTGGTTTTCAATCTGATCAAGTTCTCCCACTCGGATTACAAAAGGAATAAACCAACCCTTACAATCTGATCAAAATTTTAACCGGATCTGGCCAATTCAATCCGATTGACATACATGTGACTTCTTTTTCTGTTTGTGCTTCTAGTCCCATTACGATCAGATTCTTAGGGTCCATGTAAACGCAGCTACTGATGATACACTGAACATGAAGAGTTCAGCTACATGAAAAGATCAAACAGATTCATAATTCCTGATTCTGATGTGTTTTATCTCCATCAGATTCCCAGCAACTCACTCTGGATCTGAACACAGCATATAAACTCCTCTGTCTGAATGAGAGCAACAAAGTGATTACATACACTAAAACAGATCAGTCGTATCCTAAACATCCAGACAGATTTGATGATTATGCTCAGGTGTTGTGTAGAGAGAGTGTGTGTGTGACGCGTTTTTTTTTTTTTTTTTTTTTTGGCCTGTCAGTAGCACAGATAACACATGACAGTACATATGCGTGGCTATGCTATCATCATTCACAGCCTTTTTTCTTTTTTTTTTTTTTTTCCTTTTTCTTTTTTTTTTTTTAATTAAAAATATTTATTTATTTATTTATTTATTTTTTTAGTTATTATTTATTTTTTTATCTTTTTTTATATTAATTAATTAATTTAATTTTATATACCCTTTTACTTAACCACACTGTGACAGACAAGACCAGGGGACAGAGAAAACAAGAGAGAGAAAGAAGAAAGAAGAAAGGAAAATAAAATAATAAAAAAAAAGGTTGTGGGGAAAGTCAACAGAGAAGGGGGAGAGAGAGAGAAAAAAGGAGAATGGGGGATAGAGAGAGAGAGGGGAAAAAAAACAAAAAAAAAACAAAAAAAACAAACAAAAAAAACAAAACAGACAATTTGCTTTGATACCTGCTGACAAAAAGAGAAAACAACAGAAGAAAACAACCGAAGACACAACATCAAAGAGACTGCAGCAACAACCAACATCTGTATGAATCACAATAAATTCTAAATGTTAAATGTTATTGAGCAGCACACATAACTAATATTACAAAATAAGTTTTGAAGCAACAGCAGATCAAGACAATGTGTGTCTGTGAGCACCTGTTTTTATACCAATGTGAATGCTTGAGTGTACACCTGTGTGTGTGAGCGCGCTTGTGTTCATAAGGTTCCTCCATGTAAATGTTTAATAGTGTGCGTGGGGAACAACAGCCCCATCCCGCAAGGCATGAAGCAGGCACGGAAAAGACCCGGGCCCCAAACATCCGGAAGCCCCCCAGGGCACGGGACCCCCAGGAGAACCACCACAGGGACAACCGCGGCCTCCACCCAGAAAAGGGCAGAGGAGAGCCCGAAGGTGGGACCTCCGACAGCCACAGTGTAGACGCCCCAGGGTGCCGTGGCGGCAAGCCCGCAGGCTCCACCGGCAGCCGACCACACCAGGGCAGACCGGGCCCTGGGCCCGGAGACCCAAAGGCCCCCCACCCCACAATCGGGGCCCAGCAAGGCCAGTAGGGCCAGGCCCCGCCAATCGACCGCCGAGAGTGGGCCGGCGCTCGCCCGAGCATCCCGCCCTGGCGCGAGAAATCACCAACGCACCGGCGGCATCCTCCACCGGCAGGGCATGGTGGTGGGATGGGGGTCGACTAAGATGATGAGTGAGGTGGAGTCTAAGGCCCGACCTGACACATAGACGTAGACGACAAGCACACATATACACAAGCATATGTTCCCACCCTCATGCACGCAAACGAATATTCACACCCTCGCCCCACATGTAGACACACAAAAATGGACACGGTACCCACACTCACACTCCCCATATGCACTCTATACTCCTAGGTCCAGGCACCACCACCCCCAGAGGGGTAGTCAGCACCCGATCCCGGAGCTGAACCCCCTTCGCTCCGGCGTGGGGACAGGAAGACCACCCCGGTCCCCGCAGCAGCAGAGAAAATCAACAGCCCAGACCCCGACCGGGCGGCCAGCTCATCCTCACAGCCCCCGGCCCCAGACAGAGAACAGAGAACAGGGGTGTGAGAAAAAAAAAAAGAAAAAAAAAAAAAAAAAGACCCCATGCTTCACCCCACCCACTCAAATGTAGTGTTGGTGTGTGTTGTTCTAAGGTGCTTTAAAACAGGGGTGCTTTAAAACAGGGGAGGGGCACCCTCCACAAGCTTGTGTCAGCTCGTCCCCTCCCTAGAGCCCTCAATGTCTATGTGCAACTTAAAATTGAGAAGTGGGCACTGGCACCAGAGGGAAGGCTGAATGAACAGACCGCCCTCCGGATGCCATTCAGTGTGCCCACCCCCAAGGCCCTATATGTATGTGTCATGTGACAGTAAGTAATGAGAATGTCTAAGCTGTAATGTGTAATTGAGATGCAGGCGGCCACGAGGAGACAGAGGAGTACCACCTCCCCCGCATCCCAGCGACGCACCCGCACCTCAAAACCCTACCTATGTGTTGGTGTGATGGAGCGGGAGAAGTGAAGCCTTAGGGATGGGGAGGAAAGCATCAGAGGGGGCAAAATACCCCCCCCTCTGGAGCCAGCTCCCCCGCTGACCCCCATAGGCACCCCCGTTACCCCAAATCTGCCCAGGGCGGGGGGCCCAGGCCCATCCAGACCAGGGCCCATGGCAGCCCGGGGCGGCCCACCAGACCCCACAGCAGAGGAAAAACTACCCCCCCCCCCCTGCGGAGGCACCGATGCATCGAAACCCCCACACCAGAGCCGGGCCCAAGCGCATGCACCAACCCATGCTCCCGGCGGCACACCAACCAGGACCCAAGCCCCCCAGGCCCAGCCGTAACCCCAACCCGGAGGCAGAGCGCCCCCAGATCCCCAACCCCCCCAAACCCCCCCAAACCCCCCCCCCGGACCAACCCCGGAACAGTGCGGCCGCCAGGCTGGCAAACTACGTCCGCCGGCACAGGCATCCCCAGCAGCGCCGCATGCCGCCGCCAGAGAAACAGCATCCAAGAGTCACCAATACCCCATCCAGGCCAAGGCCGCAGCCCCAGCGCCGAACCCCCCAAGAAACCCACCCCCAGGGAACCCCCAGATTCCCCAGGCCCATATTGCCACCCCACGCCAACAACAAAAACCACAGCCGGACAGAATCGGGACCCCCACCCACACTAGGTGATGGAGCTGATCAAAGGAGCCCAGAGAGATTGATCTAATGTGTCAGCAGAAGCTGTTTCAAGGCTAATATAATCCCACAAATAATCTCTATATTGGTTGATATTAAGATTATTTTTATTTTTCCAGTTCATGAGGACAGTCTTCTTAGCAATGCATAGGGCAGTGAAAGCCATGTGGATTGTGTTATCTTCTGTAGTGACACCATCTAGGTCGCCCAACAAGCAGACTAAAGGAGAGGCTGGAATAGAGCATTTAAGACACTTTGATAAGTCTTCACAAATCCTGTACCAGTACCTCTGAACAGGTGGACAGAACCATAGAGCGTGGATGTAGTTGTCAGGTGTATTGCCTTTACAGTGTGAGCAGTTGTTAGAAGCTGTAAAACCCATCCTGAACATCCGATGACCTGTGTAGTGCACTCTATGCAGAATTTTGTATTGTATTAATTGTAAACCAGGATTTCTAATCAGTTCAAAGGTTTTTAAACATATCTGAGACCAGAAATTATGGTCCCAGCTTACTGATAGATCTGCTTCCCATTTTGCAATAGGAAGTGATACTGATTCATCTATTTTGGAAAGTGCCCTGTATATTTTAGACATTAATTTGGGGGTTTTGAGATTAAGAAAATCTGACACACTTGGTGGTATTTGTAAATTGATATGATTAGACTTAAATTTCCTTTTTACAATAGATTTAATTTGTTGATATTCTAAAAATCTGTTCTTATTAATCCCATATTGTTTAATTAATTTGTCAAAGGGAATAAAGTCTGTCCCTTCGAATATATGTTCCAGGTATTTAATACCTTTACAACTCCAATCTGTGAAGTTTATCATATTGTTGTTTCGCAATATGTCAGGATTGTTCCAGATGGGGGTACGTTAGCATGGGATTAGTGAAGACTCCGTCATTTTTAGAAACTCCCACCATGCTGTCAGAGAAGAGCTGATACTGATGCTTTTAAAGCATACGTGTCGTTTACTGATCGAGCTAATGAATGGCAGATCCGAAATCTCTATATTATTGCATAATGCCTGTTCTACATCTAGCCAAGGCTCATCTAAGAGGGTGTGTTTTAACCACCCTGAAATGTGTTGAAGCCTATTGGCTAAGAAATAGTAGTAAAAGTTAGGTAGATCTAGTCCTCCTTTATCCTTGGTCCTTTGCAGCGTTTTTAAGCTAATACGCGGGGGTTTACCTTTCCAAAGGAATTTAGAGATGGAGGAGTCCAGAGATCTAAACCAGTCAGGTGGTGGTTTGCTCGGGATCATTGCAAATAAATAATTAATTCTTGGCAAAACCATCATTTTTATTGAGGCGACTCTTCCCATGAGTGATATGGGTAGAGACCTCCATCTGGTTAGATCATCTTCTACCTTCTTTAAAAGTGGGATGTGGTTTAATTTAATCAAATCTGCCAGCTTAGGAGAAACATTAATACCTAAATATTTAATATTTCCAGATTGCAGTGGAGTGGAAGAATTCTGGAAGGAGCAATTAATTGGAAGAACTGTTGATTTTAACCAGTTTATTGAATAATCTGAGACTCTTGAGAAAGAGTTTATTAATGTAATTACCTCAGAGAGAGTGGTTTGTGAATGTTGAAGAAAAAGTAACACATCATCTGCGTAAAGACTAACTTTATGCTCTACATTCTTGCATTTAATGCCTTTAATCACTGTTGCCTGTCTAATTACTGCTGCTAGTGGTTCAATAAAAATTGCAAACAGTGAGGGGGAGAGGGGGCATCCCTGCCTGGTGCCCCTCTTAAGATAGAAGCTAGAGGACGTTTGGTCATTTGTCCTGACACATGCTGTTGGAGAGTTATATAATATTTTTAACCAGTTTATGAAAGAGTTTCCAAAACCAAATTTGTGTAAAGTTGCAAATAGAAAATTCCAGTTAACCCTATCAAAAGCTTTTTCTGCATCTAGAGACAATATTGTAATTTGAAGGTTTCTATTGCATGAATAGTCTATCAAGTTAAGTAACCTACGTGTATTTGTTGAGGAGTGTCTCCCTTTTATGAAACCAGTTTGGTCGGAATTGAATTATGAGAGGGGTTATCTTCTCTATTCTTTTTGAGATAGCTTTGCAGATTATTTTAGTGTCCACATTAATAAGGGATATTGGACGATAGCTAGTAGGCAATACAGGGTCTTTGCCTGGTTTTAGTAAGAGACTAATGTTGGCAGAATTCATATTTGGTGGAAGTCTGCCATTTTCTTTGGTTTCCTGCAACATTCTGTAGAATGTTGGTGCCAGAATAGCCCAGAATTCTTTATAGAATTCTGCTGGAAAGCCATCTGGACCTGGAGCCTTTTTATTGGGCATACTGTTCAAAGCTTCCTGAAGTTCATCTGATGTCAGTGGAGAATCCAATGCCATCGCTTGATTGTCTGTTAATTTCGGAAGAGTTATATTGTCAAGAAATTGGTCAATTTCGTCTTTAGATGGGTTTATCTGTGGAGAATATAAAGATTCGTAAAAATCTCTGAAAGTGTTGTTTATTCTTTCAGGGTCATATACTGTATCCCCAGTTAAATCTTTAACAGCACATATAGTTGTTTTTTCTTTATTTATTTTTAACTGGTTCGCTAGGAATTGACCTGATTTGTTACCATATTCAAATTCTTGCCAGCGAAGTCTTTGTGCTAAGAATTTAGTTTTTTTTATTAATAATTTCATTTAATTCTAGTTTTGCTTTACATATTTTTTTTCAGCATTTCCTGTTCCTGGGAGGATACGTAGGATTCTTCTAAAGTTTTTATGGTTTCTTCTAATTCCTGAATACATTTATTTTCTCTTTTCTTTTTATGCGATGAGAATGAGATTATTCTACCTCTCATCACAGCTTTGCCTGCTTCCCAGAGAACAGATGCTGATGTTCCAGGCAGGTCATTATAGTCTAAATATAAAGCCCACTCTTCTTTAAAATATTTAATAAAATCGTCGTCTTTAAGCAATGATGTATTGAATCTCCAGTTATTACTTGGTGGAGTGGCCTTCTTATTTACTAGAGTTAAAGAAACAGCAGCATGATCGCTGACCGCTATAGGGTGTATCTCTGTGTCTGAAATGTCACTCAGCAGTGAGCTGCTGACTAGGAAATAATCCAGACGAGAGTAAGAGTGATGGACATGTGAGAAGAAAGTAAATTCTCTACTGTTGGTGTGGAAAGAACGCCATGCATCGCAAAGTCCATAGTCACTCATGTACTGTTTAACTATATTTGTGGATTCCCAATTGCGCTGAGTTCCAGCTGTACTTAGCCTGTCCATTTCTTTATTTAGTCCAAAGTTGAGGTCTCCCCCAATAACAAGTGCACAATCTAGTTGTTCAGAGAGTGCGGTAAAAAAAACGTGAAAGAAAGAGGGGTCATCAACATTTGGACCATATATACTAACAATACATAACTTTTTGTAAAATATAGATAATTTAATGATTAGAAATCTACCTTCTGGATCTATAACTGTGTTGAGTACTGTGAAATTAACATTTTTATGTATTAAAATTGCTACCCCCCTTTGCCTAGAGTTATAGGCTGAGAACACATTAGGAAACTCGGTTGTTTTAAGTTGATCTGTAGCTGTGGCAGATCTATGAGTCTCTTGTAATAAAACAACGTCTGCTTGTAGTTTTTTAAGCTGGCTAAATATTTTTAACTTCTTTTCTCTGGAGCCAGCTCCATTCACATTCCATGTGACAAACCTTAATGCACCCATAGATGTGTGTGTGTAGCTAATGCTGCTCGCTGCGTGTGATGCTCAAATGAATAAGATATGAGCGGGCGTGTACGCGCTTGTATGCGAGTATGTCCTTCATGTCTGTGTGCGCTGTAAGGTCTGAGTGGTTGCGTTAATGCTGAGTGTATATGTACATGGACGTGCCATGCAGATGTGTGATATAGGGTGTTGTGTTTATATGTGTAGTAAAGCAGGTGATCGGTGCCGTGAAAGGAGTTGGAAGTAAGAAAGACATACAAAGAAGCAAGCATAGAGGGATGAAAGTAAAAACTTGACAGAAACGAAAACATTGCAAAATCATTTAAACGCTGCGGAGACTGACTGTACGTGTTTGTTATGATATCGTATTAAATTATCGAAATGACATAAATAGTTAGAGGTAAATGGAAGAACAAGCGAGGAAAGAGAGAAAAAAAAAAGATAAATATAACGGATTCTTATCTGGAGTGGTGTTAATATAACCACGGAGTGGTACGGAGGTTGCGGTAGAGCTGCCCGTCCACGTAGAGCCGGTCCACAGCGATGACAGCTCGGGAGCCCTTTTGGATGAGACTGCGTCGGATTGGGAACAGAATTTTGCATCGCTCCAGGATTTCTTTGGGGAACTGGTCGTTTACGCCGAAGTCTGTTCCTTTCAGCTCCCTGCCGCGACTCTTCACCTGCTCTTTCTGCTTGAAGTATCCGAATTTGGCCACAATAGGACGCGGCCTCGGGGCTCCAGGTTTCTTCGCTCCCATCCGATGGACTCTTTCGAAGCAGATGTTTTCCACGGTGTCTTCCGGAAGCTTCAGGTATGTCTTGATAAAGTTTTTAACCGTAGCTTCTGGGTCCTCTTCGGCAGATTCCGGGATGCCTGAAAACACCAGGTTATCTCTCATGCTACGGGCCTGGAGATCGATGACAGTCTCTTTTATTTTTTTATTTTCTTCACTTAGATGGGTCATATTTTCAGTTAGAGATTTGACCGAGTCCCGTAGAGATGCGTTTTCAGCAGCGAGTGTTTCCACCTGCTGCTGGCTGAATTCCAGTGATTCCCTCAGGGATTTAAATTCACGGTGCAGGATCTCGACCAGGGACAACCTTGCGTCGAAGCTGGACAACCGCTTGTCGATTGAATCCAGGATGTCGGTAAAGCTTTTACCCGTCGGCGATGTTGTTTCAGGCGAGTCTGCCGGGCGACTTCTTTTGGAAGACGGCGTCTCGCTTTTGGCTGGAGAACATGCATTTTGGTTTTTCTTCATGACTATAACGTCGAAGCACCAGTCGATGTATTCCTGAAGAGTTTCTAAATTTTCCTCGCTGTCCTCGTTGTTCATTCAGTTTTTCCGCCAAGTCTCCAGCGTCTGACGTCACCTACAGCATTTCCGGTGTGTGGACGCTGTTACTGGGAGCTGCAGTGGAGTGCTGGTAAAAATGGGTTTGTATATATATCAGTGTCATATAAGAGCATCAGCAGGAAGGGACGGGGTAATGAGTGTGTGTTTGGATCTAATGATCAGTCCTGGAGTTTGATCTGCCCTCCAGATACTCATTCATACACAATAACGTAGAGACTGGTCTCCCTGTGAAGACAATCAGCCGTAGAATAGGAGTGTTTGTGGATCACAGTGCAGGAACTCTGTCCTTCTTCAGCGTCTCTGACACAGTGAGCCTCATCCACACAGTCCAGACCACATTCACTCAGCCGCTCTATCCGGGGTTCAGAGTTTATCTTACTGGATCATCAGTGAAGCTGTGTTGATGAATCAGAATAGACTGATGAGAGATTCTACCCATAATGCTTTGAGCTGCATGATAAATCAGTAACAGTGAGATGTTATAGTCAGAGTCTCTTCTTTTCTCATGACATTACTGCAGCTACTTTGTCACTAAAATACCATGTCAGAATAAATATGTGTAATAAATCCTCTTGTAGACAGTAAGATCTGTGTGTGTGAGTCCTGCTGAGTGATGATGTGTTCCCTTTCGATACTTCACTCATACTGCGTCTTTGCTAAGTCGCACATGGGGAAAACTCTTTTTTTTCTCCGATAACTGAAGCCTTTTTTTCAATAACGCCGTGTTACTGCATGGCCTTTGGTTCGTGCAGTGCTTTAAAGACGAACCAACGGCTCGGCAGCGGTGCTGCACGAGCCTATGGCAACGAAGCCCACCAGAGCCCGCTAGAATGGGCGGGGCATCTGGCTATATAAGCGGCTGATTCGCCATAGGATCCTCAGATTTCTTCTCCTTCAGCGACGACATCGCTCTTCACTGATCTACGAGACTCGAAGCCTTCTCACCGTTGACCAGCCTCTGCTGCGGATCAAGACCCTCTCGGCTCGGCTGATTTCCCCCACTGACTCGCCGCTCTCAAGCCGCTTCAGCGCCTGCAGCAGCCTATTATTAATAATATTAATATGACTAATATTATATACTATTAACTAAATGTCTGATTCCATCAACACAAATAGAGGTTGAAAAAAGCACAGAAACGTACTTGGTTACTATCGTAACATCGGTTCCCTGAGATACGGTAACGAGTACTGCGTCTTTGCTAAGACGTATATGGGGAAAGATGACCCAATGGCTTGCAGCAGTGCTGCACGAGCCTATGGCGACGAAGCCCGCCAGAATGGACGGGGCATCTGGCTATATAAGTGGCCGATTCGCCATAGAATCCTCAGGTTTACATCGACTGAAGCGACGACTGAGTCGTACAGCGCCATAGCACGACAAGGAATGCAGTACTTGTTCCCGTATCTCAGCGAACCGAGGTTACGATAGTAACCAAGTACGTTCCCTTTCGATACTTCACTCGTACTGCGTCTTTGCTAAGACGCATATAGGGAACCAGTACAACCACATCATGCTATGGTAGGGGAACGACTGAATATCTAACTTTCCATGGGCACTGAAAGGGCCCAGGGGGACAAGTAGTAGAAGCCCTCGAGGCAGCAGTCCAAACTCATTGAGGTCAAAAATTACAGAGCCGAGGGTGGCGTTTTTTTGGGATACTTTTATAATCTACTGCGGCCGCCCAAAGTGTATATAGACAAATAAAGATTAAAATAGATCCTTTTGCTAATGTGTATCATACTTGGAATGTATACCTGGCAACTTCAGAATGGAGAGGCGCTTGTAACATCACAACGTGAGTTTCAGCCAGAGCATACAACACAGCAGAAATAAACATGACAACAGCCACTATAGATTATATAAGATAATAAACACACGATTACGATAGGATATGGTTTGTATGTGATTTTCTTGAGATGAATGTGTAACTTACATCTGAAATGCTCATTTTTGCAGCGATATAAAAGGCTATAAAAAGCATATTTTAACAACAGTAAACAAATTCCACATGTGATCGCAAAAGGAAGTTATTATAAACACTCGATGGTGGTTTGAAGTGAGTTCTGAGTAAAAGTGTACTATTAATCTCATTGTTTTATGAAGCATGATGCTAATGTTAGCTCTAATGCACCTGTAGAACAGGTCCAATTCTTCTTCATAATGCATTTTGTCATAATACTTCACGTAAGGTCGCAAGAAAATGTTTTGTTGTATTTATTTAGAAATACTTTTGATAATAGTTGGGTAAATGTGTACTGGGATTGAAGTGATGTGGCTTGGTAAACGTTTTATTGCCAGTATAAAGGCTGATAATGGCTGCATAAAAACAAATGAATAGTGATAAAAGAATAATAAGGATTGTGTCTCATACCTGGCGGAAGTGTGAAAGGTTATGTTTCCTTAAACTAGTTTGTCATGCATTTCTTTATTTCAACACATTTACAGGTAAATCCTAGTATTTTAAATTTGTTATTAATCATGATTAATCACAGTCCAGGACTGTGATTAACGCGATTACATTTTTTAATCGATTGACAGCACTAGTAAAAACCTTTAAATATGTAATTATTTGCCACAGGGTTCGTGGTGACCTGACCAGCCGATGATTTTATTGCGCTAATATATGCCTTAGACTCGCATTCTTTCAACCTAAGGGCCAATAAATGACTAGGTCTCTCTGATTCGAAATAATATTTTTGCCTAGTCCTATGTAAAATAAATTCCGCCTTTGAGTGTGAAAGTAAATCATATTCTTCTTTTAAAGAGGACAGCTGGGTAGCCAGTTGCTCAGCAGAATGATCAGATAATAAAATTGGTAATATGGAGGAATTGGACAAAATTAAAGATGGGCTGAGAAATATGTAGTCTATCCTAGAGAAAGTCTTGTGTCTATTAGAAAAAAAAGTAAAGTCCTTAGATTTATTATTCTGAATTCTCCAAAGATCGATTAAGTTGAGCTCAGTGATAAATTTATTCAGTAATTTAGAGGATGGATTGGCTGTTGTATCAGATTGAGATTTATCTAAAGCAGGATTTACGACAGCATTAAAATCACCACCCACCACTAGAGGGCAATCAATCTGCTCAAGTAGAGTTTTGGAAATCTGTGTAAGGAATGCACTGTCTGTCTCATTCGGACCATAAATAGAGACCAATGCTAACCTATTATTATATATTTTGCATTGGATAAAAACAAATCTACCATTCTCATCACTACCAAGGTGTTCAATTGTTAAATTTGACTTCCGGTTAACAAGGATAAGCACCCCCTTAGTTTTATTGAGAGCGCAGGAAAAGGCTGCTAACTTATAATACTTATTCTGGAAACGTGCCACGTCAGATTGTTTTAAATGTGTCTCTTGTATTAGGGCCCAGGAAATAGATTTACGGTGTAAATATTCTAACACATGGGTTCGTTTAACAGCAGAATTTAAGCCATTCACATTCAGTGATAAAATATTTAGAGTATGCATTGAATATTCATAATCCCAAGATTGTATTCAGTAAATAAAGAAAAGCAAAATCACTTCCATTCTGTAAGTAACATGTAAACACTGATGTGCATTTTAGATAACAAACCTCCTAGGTGAAAAATGCTTTCAGAAATAGGGTAAAATAAATAAATGTATAAATGTCTGTTGTAAAAAATAAAAACAACATAGAAACATGAACAACCAACAACCATAAACAAGAAACAACTCAGACCGCACATTACCGAGAACGTAGGTCTGATTGAGCAACAAAAAATAGTGATGGTATGTGACAGATCCACTTCAACGCAAGACATGTCCCCCGAAAGACATGTCCCGCCGGGCCGGAGCGACAGTTGTAGAGCCGCGGCATATGTCTTCTGCTGAGACAGGGAGCTGATAAAATCCTCCGCTTTTTGAGGAGAGTCGAACATCCTCTGCTCCCCTTTGTGCCGTAGTTTAATTACCGCCAGATAGATGAGGAAGGGCTCATCTGCACGCACTCAGATTACTTGGACATGGTTGTGTACAAGAGGTAAAAAAACGATATAAATACTGCTCGTTTTCTCACACAAACCGCTCGTTTCGTGTCTTAGGCCATCAATGTGTAGTTATGATGGGGAATTGTTTAATTTGGATTTCTCTGTGCATGTTCTTTTTCCCTCTTATAGAGACAGTGACCTATACCTGCCATTATATGACTGACAGACTAGAACGGTTTGACCTAAAAATATCAAAATTGGATCTACTGAAGAAAAAAAGACACCTACATCTTGGATGCCCTTGGGGTAAGCTGATAGATACAAAATTTTAATTTCAAAGTGAACTATCCCTTTAATACTTTGTTGAAGCACCTTTGTCACCAATTACAGCCTCAAGTCTTTTTGAGTATGACACCTATGCACACCTATTTTTACGGAGTTTCTCTTCTTTGCAGTACCTCTCAAGCTCCATCAGGTTGGATGGGGAGCGTCGATGCACAGCCATTTTCAGATCTCTACAGAGATGTTTAATCAGGTTCAAGTCTGGGCTCTGGCTGGGCCACTCAAGGACATTCACAGAGCTGTCCCGTAGCCACTGTGATCTTGGCTGTGTGCTTAGGGTCGTTGTCCTGTTGAAAGATGAACCGTCGCCCCAGTCTGAGGTCCAGAGCTCTCTGGAACAGGTTTTCATCAAGGATGTCTCTGTACATTGCTACATTCATCTTTCCTTCAATCCTGACTAGTCTCCCAATTCCTGCTACTGAAAAACATCCCCACAGCAAGATGCTGCCACGCCATGCTTCACTGTAGGGATGGTATTGGCCAGGTGATGAGCGGTGCCTGGTTTCCTCCAGACATGACGCTTGGCGTTCAGGTCAAATAGTTCAATCTTTGTTTCATCAGACCAGAGAATTTTGTTTATCATGGTCTGAGAGTCCTTCAGGTGCCTTTTGGCATGTGCCTTTTACTGAGGAGTTGCTTCCGTCTGGCCACTCTACCATACAGGCCTGATTGGTGGAGCACTGCAGAGATGGTTGTTCTTCTGGAAGGTTATCCTCTCTCCATATAGAAACGCTGGACCTCTTTCAGAGTGACCATCAGGTTCTTGGTTACCTCCCTGACAAAGGCCCTTCTCCCCTGATCACTCAGTTTGGCCGGGCGGCCAGCTCTAGGAAGAATCCTGGTGGTTCCAAACTTCTTCCATTTACGGATGATGGAGGCCACTGTGCTCATTCGGACCTTCAATGCTGCAGACATTTTTCTTTACACTTCCCCGGATCTGTGCCTCAATTCAATCCTGTCTTGGAGGTCTACAGACAATTCCTTGGACTTCATGGCTTGGTTTGTGCTCTGATATGCACTGTTAACTGTGGGACCTTAATAGACAGGTGTGTGCCTTTCCAAATCCTGTCCAATCAACTGAATTTACCACAGGTGGACTCCAAACAAGTTGTAGAAACATCTCAAGGATGATCAGTGGAAACAGAATGCACCTGAGCTCAATTTTGAGTGTCATGGCAAAGACTGTGAATACTTATGTACATGTGATTTTTTATTTTTAATACATTTGCAAAGATTTCAAACAAACTTCTTTCATGTTGTCATTATGGGGTATTGTTTGTAGAATTTGGAGGAAAACAATGAATTTAATCCATTTTGGAATAAAGCTGTACAAAACTTGGAAAAAGTGAAGCGCTGTGAATACTTCACGGCCATGAAGGTTGTACCCAAACTGTCTGTCTGCCCTGAATTGCTGTTCCCCTGTCCATAGCGCTCCCGGTACTGGGAGTCACTATTTAGTGTGTGTGGGCAGCATACACAATCCTAGGTTTCTAGTGATGTTGAGTACCTTGGATGTCTAGATCAGGGGCCTGTACCATGATGGTGGCTGAAAAAAACTCAGGGTTACAGGATTACTTTTGAGTTGACAAAACCAAACCAGTCCAATTCAGCTTTGTTGGTACAATGAAGCTGATCGTGAACTTTCTCTGTCAACTCAGGCTTGATCCTGAGTCAATGGAGCGTGTGCACATGAATGTGTGACATTAGTAATGAGCAGCCAAGCACATGCCTTGAAACAGTGATTCAATTCTTGTGAGAGAGCCAGTGCGATTCACTACCAAAGATTAAAAGATTGAACAATATGAATAATTTAAACACATTTACACAGCAAGATGAAACGATCTATCCATGAAAGAGGAAATTTTAGAGAACATCTTGCCATATAAGTGCAAGTAAAAGTTGTAAAGTTAGTTTATAGAGTTTATAATATTTATAGGTATAAAAACACAAATCTAAACTCATATGTAGTCATGTTTACAGCTATTGATTTTAAAACTTATTTATATTGCATATTATCTATATGTTTATATTAATTTAAAATAAAAGCTTAATAATTAAACTAAGCTGGCTTGTGTAATGGATTAAGGGTATAATAATAATATAAATAATTATATAAAAAAAATTATCTCTAAACATCTGATGATTTTATCTTTAAAAATTTTTTACTATGTAGCGTCCTTTAATTTGGAGTAACAGAAACTGGAGGAGTGGCTTTATTGCATCAGAGATGTGTCACTTTGCTTGAAGCTGATTGGTCCAATTTCAGTTTGAGATCTCTAACACAGAACATAACTTGCCCCGGAGCAGGTTAACTGTGCAGTGTAAATTACTATGGCAATGAATGCTGCTAAAAGCCAAGTCACTTTCATGGTACCTAAAACCCAGGATTGGTGCAAACTAAACTGAAACTTACCTGGCTAGCCAGCTAATCTGGCTTCATGGTACAGGCCCCAGGTGTATTTAATTAGGTTTTGAGCTGAACTCTGCTGAATTTTGGTCCTACCAGAGCTCCTGATCTGTCCTACCACTGTATTGTAGTGAATTTCATTTAAAAAATGTGCAGAAATGAACAAGTGTTCTGTCTGTTACTCTTATGTATCTGCAGTAGTATAATTTAGTAGAATATCCATGCTGCTCTTTGCCATATAATGGAATTAGACTAATTTATGGGTACAACTGGATTAATTTATGGTACAACATTTTTTTTGTTCTTAAAATATTAAATGACAACAAATCCCACAAGAACACTTTCCTAAATACAGGTTGTGTTTACACATATGATATGAAACTGTCCTGATCCATGAGGTCATCAAATGCAATAACAAAAGCATGACAGTGAGGTAATTTGATGTACAATAACATTTAGTTACTAATAACTAACATAGTGAGTTACTAATGAACTGTTATGTTACAGTTTTCCAACAGCATGGTCTGACTGTCCA
>JALXFT010004675.1:0-60001 GCA_023376895.1 Aspiorhynchus laticeps
GAAATCAAGTTCCCAGAGTCTGGAGGAAGAGTTGAGAGTGGATGTTGTACCTCAGTTTTTGAGTGAAAAAAAGCATTATTTGTGGATAATTTTGTCAATAATAATAATAAAAAAATTGCACTGTTTTTCACACTAGAATTGCTCTAATGTTTAACCAAGAAATTTGTTTTGAAAAGCTTTTATCTGGGAAAAAAAAAAATATAATAAATAAATAAATAGCACAAAAGAACACCTGTGGTGTTCCCGGCCTACAAAAATAGCTTATAAATCTGTCGTTGTGCTATAATATCACCAAAAACAGGATTCAATCTTTTTGTCAACAAGTTTTCTTTCAATTAGGACTGATTTTGTATTTAATTTTGATACTGACTGATTGACCTTAGATTTTCTGGTCAAAAATGACCGTCCATTGAAAATGAATGGGGGAGATCGGAAATCTGATTTTTTTTTTAGTTCAGAACCGTGTTGATCATGTTCATGTTGAAATATATTTGTGCCTGCAAATACACTGCTCAAAAAAATGAAGGGAACACTTAAATCACACATTGGATCTCAATGAATGAAATATTCAATTCAATAAAACTCTTTATTTATATACAGTCTATATGTGACAACAGTCAATGGAAACCAAAATCATCAACACACTGAGGGCTAGATTCAAAATCACACCAAAAATCTACGTAAAAAACTAAAGTTACAGACTGATCCAACTAGTATGAATTTCATCACAGCAGCATCAGATGCTCCAATACATAATATCTGGGGAAGTCTGGGGAACGTGAGGGCCAGTCAATGGCATCATCATCTAAAACATGCACACTGTAGCCAGTGAGGACGGGCATTATCATGCACCAGGAGGAACCCAGGACCCACTGCATCAGCGTAAGCTCTGACGATTTCTTCCCGGTACCTAACAGCAGTAAGGGAACCATTGGCTAACAGGTGGAGGTCTTTGCAGTCCTCCACAGATATTCATCCCAGACCATTACTGACCCACTGCCAAACCAGTCATGCTGGAGGATGCTGCACGCAACATGTTGTTCCCCACGGCAAAAGGGTCCATTAGA
Source organism: Aspiorhynchus laticeps (assembly GCA_023376895.1). Lineage (NCBI taxonomy): Eukaryota > Metazoa > Chordata > Actinopteri > Cypriniformes > Cyprinidae > Aspiorhynchus > Aspiorhynchus laticeps. Next base: position 1,068 of record JALXFT010004675.1, read on the forward strand.
CAGTGTGATGGATTATTAACTAAAACTCACAGTAAGCATTAACACATCTTAACTTTTGCCACAGTGCAGTTTTTATTTCACAATTGGGTAGAAAGATGTACTGCTAATTTTCATTCAATTGACATTGTATCTTCGTATACTGTATATGCTTATATTAGCTGTATACTTAAAAAAAAAAAAAAAAAAGATTATAGGATCATGAATCAGAAATGAAAACTTCATAAGCCACATGGACTTCTTAGGCATGACTGAAGGCTGCATCAGTTGTGTCCTTTGGGACAGAGCATTTCTAATTATTTACTTCTTCAAATGCAAACAAATGCATCCATTAATTTAGAAGGACAGTGGGGTAATACAGGGAGAAATGCAAACTTAATAATGGATTATTGCCTGAATGATTGTTTTCTGAGAGTCATAGTCAAAAATAATGGATGCCAGAGGTATTGTCTTTTATATAAATGGACATTTTAATGTTTCTTTTTAAAATAATGTGTAGTGTTTATCTTGAGTGTGTTTTATTTTGTTGTAAATGTCTTTGTTGTAATAGACTGTTTTCCCTTACAGGGATCACGATTACTGTTTACTTCAGATTTAATATTCTTGTTCTTGTCTTTAATTTGTTGTTGTTGTGTGGATGCTGGACCCAGACTGACAGAAGAGAGTTTAGGCTCCAGAGAAACTGGGCTATTCGTGCTTGTTTCATGTTGCTGAACTGTAGTTTGTTTCATCTGCATTACCCACTGTTAATTAAGCTGTTTATGTCTCAAACACTGAGTGTTTGCAGTGGTGAGGAGGCTGGGATCATGCGATGGTTAGGTTTGCAGTGTGATTGCTGTGAGCTTGACTGAACTGAGAGCACTTCTGTCTTCATTCTGTGGAGGAAATTTACATTGAATCATTGTGAATTAATCATAAAATCAGTTGATGGCTAACACTTTCTTTCCTCGCAGAAGACCTAACATTTAAGTATGTTTTAGGGAACAGAAATGTCCTGTTTTAAACATGAACATGACGTCTGTCTGGAAATACTAATAACGATACATGATTTGAGGAACAAGCTGAAGTAATCAGTAACCAAGGAGAGGGGTCATTCATTTGCCACATAAGAGATCATATCATATTAGAGGAGAATGATGTAATCTTTGCTATGTATCTTTCTTATATAAACTGTTGTATTCATGAAGCTGAGGGATTCTCTGATTGGTATGAGGTCCTCCCACTTTATCTCTTTTGTGTTTTTTGCATTAAAGATTTTTGATGTCATGTTTCAACATGCCGATTTGTTTGAATAAAAATGTGCCAGTTGATTAAACATCATTGCTCCTTTCACCTGGTTATTATTGACCTCTTTAGATCATACTATCACAAATGTAAATGTAGACTTACAGATTATTAGAAACTAGTGCTGTCAATCGATTAAAAAACGAATCGCATTAATCAGTCATGGATTAATTGCAGATTTAAAATACTAGGATTTACCTGTAAATGTGTTGAAATACACTGTAAAAAAAAAAAAGTTCACTCAACTTAAATTTATTAGTTATCTTTTTGCTTTGACTCAGTTAAGTTTTATTCACTTAATATTCTAAGTACTTTCAACTTAAAAAGTTTAGTTAACATACTAAAATAGTTGATCCAACTACATATTTCAAGTAACCTGGACTTGAAAAGTTAAGTTGAACTAGGTCAACTTACATTTTTAAGTAACCTGAACTTGCAAAGTTTAGTTGACATGCGTTAACTTATATTTTCAAGTTATCTGTACTACAATTTAAGTTCATTGAACTTAATGTGGCATATTTTCTAAACTTGCAATAGCACATTCAACCAAATAAATAACACATTTTGTTCCATATAAATTACTTTATTGTCCCTTGCAAATGAACAAATGTTAAGGACAAACTCTTAAAACATGTTAAAAATCATACAGAGATTCCAGAAATCTGTCTAAATGTCATTTCAGTTACCGAGTGTTTAAAACTAACACATTGAAAGTGGATTACCATGAAAAAAAGGTCATGCCACTGATGCATGGATACTAAAAACATGCAAAAACTACTTTTAACTGTAAAATACACAACAGCCAGCACATTTCTTATTAGAAATACACAACACGATTCTAAATGTTTGTAAATGCAAAATAAGAAACAAATTATATAGAAATTACAGAAAATAAATTCTCAAATTAATAAAATGTAAAAAAAACATCATAAAATGACATAGCAATTGCATAATGTTTAAAGGTTAAATTTTACTTTAAACAAATGCACAGAAAGTAATTTTTTCCCAGTATATTCTTTTTTTGACTCTCAAAGTGACGTAGCCACTGACTTAAAGGGATAGTTCACCCAAAAATGAAAATTCTGTCCTTAATTACTCACCCTCATGTCATTCCAAACCCGTAAGACCTTCGTGAATGCAAGTGAATGGCGGCAGACGGTGACACAGAAGAGTTGTTGAATAAAGTCATTATTTTTGTTTTCTTTGCACACAAAAATTCTCATAGCTTCATAAAATTACAATTGAACCACTGATGTCACATGGACCATTTTAACTATGTCCTTACAACATTTTTCTGGGCCTTGATCGTGGTAGTACTCTTGCTGTCTATGCAGGGTCCGAAAAAAATATCTTAATTTGTGCTCTTTATGTCTTATGGGTTTGGAACAACATGAGGGTGAGAATTAATGACAGAATTTTGATTTTTGGGTAAACTATCCCTTTAAGTGTAATGAATCACTAAGAATTTCAGCTAAAAATCTTGTACTGAAGAATAAAAAAAAATAAAAAAATCACCTACATATTGCAAATTTTCAGTTTTGAGTGAAATTTCTTTAACACAATTTTGGCTTTGTTTGTAGTACTGTGAATGTACTGTGTATCGTGAGATAAGTACCTTGTATCATATCATATAATGACATTTACATTTAATCATTTAGTAGATGCTTTTATCCAAAATGACTTACAAATGAGGACAATAGAAGCAATCAAACCAACAAAAGTGCAACAATATGCAAGTCCCAGATAGTCAAATGCAGTACACAACGTGTTACAACCCCAGATTACCAAGATTTCTTCTTCTATTACCAGGACCACACCGCAGCAGATTGATGGTGCTCACTCTGGTCAACCACAAATGTAATTCCAACAGTCATGTCCTTGATAGTCTCGCGCAGCCAGACCTTCAGACTGATGGCTGAAGGTCTGGAATCCATGGCAGGTTTTATTGGCCAAGGCCCGCCCATGAGGCCGTTTGACCGACATGTCAAACAACCAATCACAGCTCGTTTCATTCAGCGTCATGTTTCGGTGGAAATGTCACCACAATAACAGACCGGTGTATAAAACTCTCGGACGTATTTTAAAGATTCTATGCTGCGAACTTTAAATATTTCACATACTTTCCAGTGTTTAGTTGATCCTGATAAGCGCTCGTCATCACATTTGTAAACACGACGGCTTTCTTCTTTCGTGAGGGGGTTTGACGTCACAGTATTTTTGTTTCCAGGCAGAAAGTTAAAGAACGCGACACACACGTCTCCCGGAAATCCTGTATAATTCAACCAATCCGATGACGACTTCGAAACTCCTGAAGTGTTTCCACTTTTGTGTTCCATGTGAATCAGACGTTCAGCGGTCCGTAGGTATGACGTCTTGAGGCTGAGACTATGTCCTTGATGAATTCCTCTTCAGAACCTGTGTGCTTTAATAAAAACAAAGGGAAGCATTAAAATGTGCCTTACAGTCTTAAAGCTTACAGACTCCAATATGTGCACTTATAAAGTAAATATATTTACTTACAACTTTGTCCAAGCTCTACAATGTGAAAGTCATTTCCATTTTGTCTGCATAGTTCTTTGATTGAAACAACTGCAAAAGGACTTGCTGCGATCCGTCCACAAGATTGTTGAATTATACGCTGATCTTCAGTCATTCCAGAATATCATAAACATGAAAAACACAGAAATATGTTAACAACACTGCAAAATAATAAATAAATAAAATCTTGTCAGAGAAAGTCAAATGTCATGACAAGTTTACGTTTCAATTACAAAGCCCTACTTTACAATCCATACAAGGCTTTTAAATTACTTAACACATGAACAAAAAAGCTAATTTAACACATTTGTGTCCATCCTTATTGCAGAGCTGTTTATACAAGCTATTATTATAAGCTATATGATATAAGCTATTATTACTGTTATTCAAAAGCCTACAGTTTTGAACGTACACTACCAGTCAAGAGTTTTGAATGTTTTCTAAAGAATTCTCTTCTGCTCACCAAGCCTGCATTAATTTGAACCAAAATACAGCAAAAGAAGTAATATTGTAAAATATTTTTTCTATTTAAAATAACTGCTTTCTATTTGAATATATTTTAAAATGTAATTTATTACTGTCATTTCAAAGCTGATTTTTTTTAGCATCATTACTCCAGTCTTCAGTGACACATTATCCTTCAGAAATCATTATAATAATCTGATTTGCTACTCAAAAAAATAAATAAAATAAAATATATATATATTTTATTTTTTTATTATTAATGTTGAAAACAGCAGAGTAGAATTTTCTTCAGGTTTCTTTGATTAATAGAAAATTCAGAAGAACAGCATTTATCTGAAATAGAAATCTTAAACATTTTAAATGTCTTTTTCATCAATGTTGATCAATTTAAAGCATCCTTGCTAAATAGAAGTAACGTTAGCCTATTAATTTCTATAATTTCTTTCCCTATATATATATACTGACTATAAGCTTTTGAATGGTATAAGTTAGTGTATAATATTTCAAAGTTTTTTATTTCAGATAAATGCTGATCTTTGGATCTTTCTATTCATCAAATAATCCTGAACAAAAATGTACTCAACTGTTTTAAATATTGATGATAATAATAATAATAATAATAAATGTTTCTTGAACAGCAAATCAGAATATTAGAATGATGTCTGAAGAATCATGCGACTGGAGTAAAAAAAAAATCAGCTACAGGTGCTACATTTTATTCTTTCCTACATTAAAGCACTTGAATACGACAAGTTCATAATCACAACTTCATAAGTGGGAAATAGGAAATTTCCGATAGCACATGAAGGCAGCATAAATCCATACAGTTGACCGTTGAGCTCCATCTCGCGCTCTTTTTGAACGGTCTCTAACCGCAGCGCTGGGCTCAAATAATACATATCAAACTGTATTTTTATCGTTCTCCGGATAAGTTCAGCTCAGTACCGCATGGGAGAATATTTATTATAATATTTATGTGGAAAATACAGTGGAACTGCGTGTATTTCGAGGATTCATAGTGCCGCGAAAATAACACTGACATACATATAACTGGCAAATACTGCGCTTTAAACCACACTTGTACTCTTCTTAGACAACATACATAACTGTACACATATTAAATCAATAAATACAAATATTTACTTACCAAATTTGTTGATCGAGAAAGTTTCCCAACTTTGTGGAGAAGCTCATCAAGATGGCTGACGATCGTCTTCTGTCTGCAGTGGTCTTCACAAGATCTCGCGATAAGTGACGTTGAGAACGTGACATCGTTATTAAATTGACTCGACACATTTTTTTAAGTTGAGGGGGCAAATACTCTAGTTCAGTCAACTTACAAACTAGTTGAGACAGAGAAAACTTAAAATGTTAAGTTGAATGAACAAATTCAGAAGCTGCAAGTTGTGTCAACTTAAAAAAATTAATTCAAACAACTAAAATGCGAGATCATTTTTTACAGTGTAAAGAAATGCTTGACAAACATTGATTTGTGAAGATCTGCACCTGCTCCACCGGACAAGGTGCTGTTTCAGTGATTTCCTCTGCGGTTACTATGCTGTTCTGTGGTTGCTAGGTGGTTTACTAAAGAGCCACATCAATTATGATATTGCTCGGGGTCCAAGTCGATGCAAGACTGTGGGATTGTTCACCTGTTTTATCGTGCACCAGGTGAAAAACGTAAACGTGACCACTTTGTACAATAAAAGCACATGCTATTATAACTGAAATATTATTTAAGCTTAATTTACGTTGCTCAGAAAGTGATACTTCCTTAACGTCTATGAAGAAAAAGTGCAACATAATGCCACTAAAATCTAATTTAACTCAAGCGGAAGTCCATAACTTCAATGTTACAGAGATGCGCGTGCATTAGGGATGGGCGATACCTCTTATTTTATTTTCGATCCGATACCGATATTTTCAAGCCCAGTATCGTCGATATCGATACCGATACCTGTACTAAAATGATCTTTTAAATTATTAAATATATAATATATAAGAATATAATCAGCAATTATATTCACTTAATATTAGATTTTAAAGCCATGTTTTTTTAAAACATTTCACAGGCCTTTTTTTGTTTACACTGTCAGAAATGAAATACTAAAATTGTATTTTAGCCCTTTACTGGGGCAGTAACCTCAAAGGTGCACCTATACCCCTAAAAGGGAGCATATTAGTACCATACAAGTATGCATGATTTAAGGGTATAGATAAGTTACAAAGGTGCACCTTTGAGGGTACCTCATGAAAAATAAACAGGTTACATACATTAAGTACTCAAATGTATTATTATTATAAGCGCCATAATGGTAAATTTGTGGTTACAGTTTTACTACAAGTACTGTGGTAAACTGTGGTTACTGTAATAAAACCATGGTTCTTTTTTAAAAAAGGCTGCCAGAATGCTGTACTCCTAAAGGTAAACTTTAGCATATATTTTTTTCTGACAGATTTATTAACAGCAATTACAGAACATAACACACATCCAAAGAACTTTTAACAACAGTTTAAATTTACTTACACAATTACCTATTTAAAATAAATATTAGGCTACATGTACACAAAGGTTTGGGGTTAGTAAGATTTTGTAATATTTTTTAAATAAGTCTCATGCTCACCAAGGCTGCACTTATTTGAACAAAAATACAGTAAAAACAACAATATTGTGAAATAAATTTTCTATTTTAATGTAGGCCTCTGATAATGCATCTGTGATCAAAGCTGAATTTTCAGCATCATTATTCCAGTCTTCAGTGTCACATGATCCTTCAGAAATAAATCTAATATTATTTGCTGCTCAGGAAACATTTCTGATTATTATTGCTGCTTCATATTTGTGTAGAAATCATGATGCACTTTTCAGAATTCATTTTATATATAGTAATAATGATATGTAATGTAATGTAATAATGTGGCAATGGTTTCTTATGCTTCTGATGCTTTTGGGAAACGCAGCTCTATTTGAACTGTGACTGAGCCATGCGTCAGCAGCGAACGCTGTCTGTGATTGATTGCTTCTGTCTTTCAGCATTTGCGTGTGTTCCGATGAGCAGGAGAAATAGCTCTAACACAATTGTTTTATGCACAGAGTTTCTTAATAAATAAAATTAGTGGTTAAAAAAAATGCACTTTAGAATCGATATTTTTATGTGAGGATCGATCCTTTCGATACAACATCAGTATCGAAAGTATCGATACTTTAGGATCGATCCGCCCATCCCTAGCGTGCATGTGAGGTCACGCAGCGAGATGATAAACATTCACTTCTAAACTAGTAAATATGACACTACATTATATCAAAACCTCCCAGTAAACGTTTGCGGAATCAATTGTGTGAAACGCTAAATGACCTCCTCTGTTGGTAACGGCACACACAGTTGCTGGGACACTTGTGTTTGACAGCGAACATCTGTAAACCTGGCACGTTTCTCGGAAGACGGAAATATCAAACAAGCAGACCAAAGAAAGAGCTGCTCCCTCAGAAACAGAACTATAGCATCACTTCTCACAGGTGTGAAACGGCGTTTCTCATTGTACATTTCAAGTACAAAACAACCCTTGTTTGGAATTGTTTGACATGAATCATATTTTGAAATGTCGAGAAAGTTTACAATATGCGCAGAAATCTACAAATAAAGCAAAAGAAAAAATGCCTGTGTTTATCTACTACTACAAGCAGCATAAATACAGCACTATAGCGCCATCTACTGCTCTTAACCAGGAACTGGCTTCCCAACAGCTCCACCATCCGAGAGAAATAAACGAGAGAAACGTTTATTAGACACTAATTACAGTTTATTTTGAGTTGAACAGCTGGTCAGCGTCAGTGAAGGTCAAAAGCTGAATACTGTATACTGAAAGGTATAGCTGAATACTGAGTGCATCAGAGTGTTAGATGTACAGAGACACTCGATTACTCCATAAATGACAGCTTAGCTTAGTTCAGCCTATTTACATTTATATATTTAGCACATGTCTAAGATTATAAACTATGAATATTGTTTTTCCTTGTTCAGCATCAGGCTCAAAATGGTAAATACAAATAATTCAAGCCGAAGCTTGAAATAAAACAGAAACCATCAGAAAACAATTCAATAAGCGTTCCTGTAGCTCAAATGGTAGAGCATGGCGCTAGCAACGCCAATATCATGGGTTCGATTCCCAGGGAAAGCAAGAGCTGATCAAATGTAAAACTGTAACTTGAATGCAATGTAAGTCGCTTTGGATAAAAGCGTCTGCTAAATGCATAAATGTAAATGTAGATAAGCTTACACAACAGTGATAAATCATCACCAGTGCCAGATTATTATTATTTTTAATGTACTTTATTAGACAAAAAACATGAACAGATTCACTTCAGATAATACAAAACTTAGATAGATACATGTCAGTGCAATTAAGTGCAGTGAATTTGTATAGCATAAAAATAAGGCAAGGTTCAAAATAAAAGCAAATTGAAAGGTAAAATAATATAAAAATGACATCACAAACGCATCACAAGTTTTCACGCTGAGATTAACAATCAACTGGTTCCTGAATTAAACACAAACTCACGTTTCTAAAAGCTCCCAGTAGTGAAGAAAGTGTCACATTACACTGAAGATGAAACATGCTTATGTTATATTAAAAAACACTTTGGTCAGAGGTTCTCATTTAATATCTTGCTAATAATTAATTAATGAAATATCAAGTAGTTTATCCAGTATGCACTATATGCAATGACTAATATTTATGGCATGTGGAATGTTGATTAAATTTACCCACCCACAGAGGATTATAAAGGCTCACATGAGGAGAAATATGACTGATTTATTTTAAATCATTATAATGTTAAAATGGGTTCCCAATGAAGCTACCAGAAGCATCTCAGGACGGTGTTCACTGGCATACTATTTCTCCAGGAATCTGACCAGAAAAAAACAAAAAACATATACATATTAAAAGACAGTTACAGTAAAAATAAATATAAATAATAAAACATATCTCGCATTAAAAGTGTTTGTTCATAGAATCCATGGGATGTTCAACATAATATAAATCCAATATTATTAATGTTAAGAACACTTTTTTCCCCCTACATATCTCAGGTTTGTGTTTTTAGGTGAGATTTCATTTAATTTAGACATTATAAGCTTTTTCATTTTCTTTTCTTTACTTTTCTTTAAATAAACGTATGATATAAAACAGACCAAGTCTCTTTTAACAGAAATCAGGAAGCACTTTTCTGTCACACATTTCTAAGGAGAACTATTGACAATGACATGATTAATCTGTCCAGTCAAACAAACTCACAAACCTTCATCCAAACTATTCAACACATTGCTAAAATAATACATGTTAATGATGGTAATGATGATACATTTATTTATTACACTGAAAGTCTTGAGTTACTTACCAGAGTCAGTCATCATCTGTCACAGAAGCTCATACTGTAGAAATATAAAACAAAAGATCAAAAATTTAGAGAAATCAACAAAATCTGCCTCCTGCTTTCTGTCATATCACTGGCATCTTTAATATTTGTGTATTAATGATATTTATTTCTGATGCTGCAAGATAAAGAACAGCTTGTATGTCACAAACATACAATAACAAAAGGCACAAAACACTTTAAACCTGACTAAACATCACCTGCTACACCTTCACAATCCACAGCACAATGTTTTCTCACACTGTATCACCTGTTATACTTACAAACTTGACCTTTTTTCATGTAGTAAATCACACCACCAACAGCTGCAGCCACCAGCGGAACAAGAACACCAACAACAATCCCTGCTATTTCACCTGAAGACAGACCTGAGCGAACTAAAGACAGACAGTCGTTAGAGTAAAGCCACAATAACACTGACACTGATGGAGATCACAGAGCTGCTGGTTTCTAGTAGACGATTATTGGAGGATGTTTTACAAGAAAATACTTTCAGATTTTCTGCTATAAAATTTCACAATTAATTCAATGTGTTGCCGCTTCTTTGTAACCGTTTGTAAAATTAATAACCATTGCTAAGTGGGAATTGTTTTTACACTATTTTTTAAATACTGTAATAGTATTTTTTAATAGTTTTAATAATTTTTTTCTAGTATGAACCGTCAGAAAAGGCAAAAACATAGTAAATATAAATCTGATTTTGATTCTATTGATTGCAAGATAGTGATTTACTTATTGACTGTTGATGCTGTTTTACTGAGTTACAGCAGAAGTTTGATGTGAACACAAGACTGAATTCACTTAGAATATTGTAAGTACTAAATAATGCAGATTTAACCGTTAAAAATACTCTGTAAACATGCCAACAGTTGTTATGCTGTTAGACAGGTGTCAGTCATGTCATAGTCTCTTATTCACTCACCCTCAAGTTGATCCAACCCGGATTTTTTTTTTTTTTTCTTGTGCTGAACACAAAAATATATTTTGAAGAATGTTGGTAACCAAACAGTTGCTGGTAGTCATTGCCTTACACAGTATTTTATTTATTCCCCAATAATATGGAATTCAATGGGGACCAGCAACTGTTTGGTTACATTCTTCAAAAAATCTTCCTTTTTGTTTAACAGAAGAAGGTTTGGAATAACTTTAGGGTGAGTAAATCATTCATAAAGTGACGACAATCATTCATTTACTCACCCTAAAGTTGTTCCAAACCTTCTTCTATGACAGAATCATTTGGATCATTTTTGGCTGAAATATTCCTTTTAACATTGAAGAACTTAATTTTACATCTTACGTGGAGTTCATCTGAGAAAATTATAAATACAAGCATTAAAAGTACATTTCTGAGAAAGCGATGGTTTGTCTTTGAGCTGATTATTGCTACAGGATGGTTTTAATGGTCAGACCTCCACCCAATCATATCTTATCTCTGTGAGCTCACATTGTGACTAATGGTTGTGACGGTTCAGATCTTGACCGGTCCAAACCACATTTCAAGTCTGGAGGAGACTTCCTGCATAAAGTGACGACAAAGAGTACCAACAGTTGTCAGATTCAGAAAAGGTTTTATTTGACCGCTGGTGTTATTTCATGGTTAAACTATGGTTGAAAAACTATTGTTCATTTTAAGAGGTTACGTTTAGGGTTCTGAGTTTGTAAAATTGTGTTTTCTTAAATATGCTGTTGATTTGTCAGTGATCACATGACTTTTGTGTTGTAAGGTCTTGCAGATTTCATTTTTTGGGAAAAAGGGCATACGTGATATATACAATTTGACGTGTTAAAATTTGCTTAGCAAATTTCTAGATTCATCAAGACACATGGACAAGTTGTACATATTTAACAATTCAATTTCAGATAATTTAAGTTGAGAATTTATGTTGAAATGATGTAAATAAGCTAATAATAACACTGAAATGCACTCACCAGTGACACTGAATGTCTTCTTAATGGTGTTGATGCTGTTGGATACTTCATAAACTCCAGCGTCTGTGCTTGTGGTGTTTGTGATGGTGAGATCTCCAGTCTGACCGTTCAGCTTCAGTCTGCCTCTGAATTTCCCTTCAAGAGCATCCTCATACACTGAGGGGTTGTTGTTATTTCTTACTCTAGCTATGAGAATGTCTCCAAACCTCCAGTCTATCACATCGTCTTTCTTTATTTCAGTAAGCTCAGGGAACAGAGTGAAAGAACCTCCCTCCTTCACTGACACTGACATTGTTTCACCAAACACACCTGGAAAACAAAAAGGAACAGTTACACAGACAGAAAATTACATTAAAATCCTATGTGACTTCATGTGCTGCATCTGAAATCTGGTAAATTATTATTTTTTTCAGATTGTGTACCGAGGCACCAAGGCATGTCTGAATGCTATGATATGATTGTTACATTCTTCATATGAACACATTTTGGAGGCAGCTTAGTTACATTTCTACCAGTAAATCAGTAGTAATTAAATATTTGTTTGGTTTTACGCCAACGTCTATGGCTTGTTGTAGATCGTTAGACTTTTTGCTGCTTCAGAAGTCTGTCTGAAATCCGTTTTGTGAGGCACCTTTGTATGCAAAAGCTGTAGGTCTTATCAAATGTCAGCATACATAAGTAAAAAAAAATATCTGAACAGTTTAAAGTTCTGGGGTTCCCATTCTGTGCTCATGAATGCAAACTAACAGGGTTCCAAAAGAAACACTGTCATAAATATATCGGAGTGTCTACAACCCCAAATCAGAAAAAGTTGGGACAGTATGGAAAACGCAAATAAAAAAAGAAAGTAGTGATTTCTAAATTTACTTTGACTTGTATTTCATTGCAGACAATATGAACACAAAATATTTCATGTTTTGTCTGGTCAACTTCATGTCATTTGTAAATATACATCCTTTCCTGTCATTCAGACCTGCAACACATTCCAAAAAAAGTTGGGACAGGAGCAATTTAGGGCTAGTAATGAGGTAAATTGGTTAAATAATGATGTGATTTGAAACAGGTGATGTCAACAGGTGATTGTAATTATGATTTGGTACAAAAGCAGCATCCAAGAAAGGTCTAGTCCTTTAGGAGCAAAGATGGGCCGAGGATCGCCAGTTTGCCAACAAATACATGAGAAAATTATTGAAATGTTTAAAAACAATGTTCCTCAAAGAAAGATAGGAAGAGATTTGGATATTTCACCTTCAACAGTGCATAACATAATTAAAAGATTCAAGAAATCTGGAGGAATTTCAGTGCGTAAAGGACAAGGGCGCAAGCCTAAGCTGAACAACCGTGATCTCCGATCCCTCAGGCGGCACTGCATCAAGAATCGTCATTCATCTATAAGCGATATCACCACATGGGCTCAGGACTACTTTGGCAAACCTTTGCCAAGTACCACAATACGTAGTTACATCCACAAATGCCAGTTAAAACTGTACTGTGCCAAAAGGAAGCCCTATGTTAACAGTGTCCAGAAGCGCCGTCGACTTCTCTGGGCTCGGAGGCATCTGGGATGGACCATCACACAGTGGAAACGTGTACTGTGGTCAGATGAATCAGTATTTCAGGTATTTTTTGGGAGGAATGGACGCCGTGTGCTCCGGACCAAAGAAGAAAAGGATCATCCAGACTGTTACCAGCAACAAGTCCAAAAGCCAGGGTCTGTCATGGTATGGGGTTGTGTCAGTGCCCTTGGCAAAGGTAACTTCCACTTCTGTGATGGCACCATTAATGCTGAAAAGTACATAGAGATTTTGGAGCACAATATGCTGCCTTCAAGAAGACATCTTTTCCAGGGACGTCCATGCATATTTCAACAAGACAATGCAAAACCACATTCTGCACACATTACAAAGTCCTGGCTGCGGAGGAAGAGGGTACGGGTACTTGACTGGCCTGTCTGCAGTCCCGACCTGTCTCCAATAGAGAATGTGTGGCGCATTTTGAAGCGCAAAATGCGACAACGAAGACCCCGTACTGTTGCCCACCTTAAGACTTGTTTGCAGGAAGAATGGGACAAAATTACACCTGAAACACTTCATCACTTGGTGTCTTCAGTCCCTAAACGTCTTTTAAGTGTTGTGAAAAGGAATGGCAACATTACAAAGTGGTAAATGCTTTACTGTCCCAACTTTTTTTGGAATGTGTTGCAGGTCTGAATGACAGGAAAGGATGTATATTTACAAATGACATGAAGTTGACCAGACAAAACATGAAATATTTTGTGTTCATATTGTCTGCAATGAAATACAAGTCAAAGTAAATTTAGAAACCACTACTTTCTTTTTTTATTTGCATTTTCCATACTGTCCCAACTTTTTCTGATTTGGGGTTGTAGTTTACACTAAGTGCAAATAGCCCGCCTTGTTGGCAAATACTATTTACACTAAATCCACCCACCAACATGTGATTGGGTTATCAACACTAAAAAAAGATGCATTAATTTCAGTGGCTTAGATGGTATAAGGCCCATGCTTTTTGACGCGATCGACCCGAGTTCGATCCCGCCTTTTGCTGAACTTTTTTTTCTCCCTTTTCAAATCTCATATCGCATCGGAAAGGCATTTATTTTCAATAAAAATGAAGGAAATAATCAAAAAGTTGAAAATGAGAGTATTGGGTAGGGTTAGGGTAGGCGTAGGGAGGGCTTTATTGTCCCAATAAGGTGGCATCCATTTAATAATTTTTATTAAACTATAAGTTACACTCAATACGTTATTATTGCGTTTTGTTTTATAATGTACTACAATACTGAGGTGCAGATAATTGCCACTATTTGCAATAAGTAGTATAAATAGCAGAAAATCTTGCTATTTTAACAGTGTAAATAGCATCTATCGCTATACTTAGTGCAAATAGCTGCTGCCATATTTCATATGCTAACCATATTTCATATGGGAGTGAACAACATGTATGTTCACAAACTATCAACATCTGCATTCTCACCCCCCCCCCCCAAAAAAAAATAAACACTAGGATAAACACCTTAACAATAGTAGGCCTACTAATAGTATACAGCCTTTAAAAACACGGAATTAATTTAAAACTATAATAGACATATTTTAAGAATGTGTGTATTACACTTGAATTGTTACGTAATATATTTACAATAAAAACAGAAATGTCATATTGTCTGATCTGTTTTATACTGTTATCACATTTAATATTACAGCGTGAACAAGAAGATAAGCTACAGACACGGGTTTTACAAAGAGAAACCGAAAGTGTTTAAGAAAGAAAGATCAACTTTACCTTCCGTAAAAAATAAGAGCATAAAGCACGACAAGCTGTTTTTCATATCGCCGCAGAATTCGGCAAAAAGCGAGTTTCTGGAGATGATCGGTGGATATTATTTTGTAATCGGCTCCGCCTTTTAACCGCCACAGAATCAAACTGACTGAAAAACAGACTAATCATCAACGAAGAGAGTTTATATCGACTGAAAATGTACTGATTAATTTGAGTAATTACATTTGTGTTCTGCAGAAATCGTTGAGTCTTTATCTTCTATAATTATGAAATATATAATGATATAAATATGAAAACAAAAAAGCGCAGAGTATCTGACACTCCCTCGCCTTCTTTTGCTATGACTACCGGGTGACAATATACTTACCGCCACCTACCGGACTGGAGTGTAGGTGCAAGTTTTTTTTTGTTTTTTTTTGTCAAATATTTTTTTTGGATAGAGACAGACAGTTTTATGTTTGGAATGGAAAATAATAACATTAATAGCCTAATAAAGACATTTAAAATATTCAATAAAAGGTAGCATACAGACAAATAACCAACTTGTATTTATGCATTTTAGTTTTACCTGCTTACTTACCTGTAGGCCTCTATGTCCTCCTATAATAGCTAATGCAATATTTTAAAAAAAATTCACTCTAAATTAAAAATAAATAAATAAATTGTATGTGTAAGCAAAGCTACATTTGAGGCAGTGAAGGGAATGCACATAATACAGCTCCAGTAGAGTGCAATGCCCGTGCTGGCTCTTAAATATCTTTCCTAAAGGGATTTTTAGCGTTATAAGCCATGAACTATGCTAACCAGCTATGAGGAGATCACATCATTCTAAACTTTTATTTGAAGCAAAGCCTACATGAACTTTGGACAAAACAACACATTTACAATACTGTGACCTTTGGTTAGGGAAATAACTGCAATCCCACGAAGCATTGCAAATGACATAATCAAATGGGGGAAAAAAAGAAGAAATATAAATGCAAACTATGCATATATAAATATGTAAGTGTTTTGAGAGAGGAGGAGGATGACATTTGCAGTACAAAAGA
Source organism: Aspiorhynchus laticeps (assembly GCA_023376895.1). Classification (NCBI taxonomy): domain Eukaryota; kingdom Metazoa; phylum Chordata; class Actinopteri; order Cypriniformes; family Cyprinidae; genus Aspiorhynchus; species Aspiorhynchus laticeps. Next base: position 17,067 of record JALXFT010004675.1, read on the forward strand.
TGTATTTTGATATGCTTTCCTCACTGCAACTTTCTAAATGGTGGATTTTTCTGCACAGCATCATGGGTAATGCAGTTTTTCACCAATAATTTCTCTATTAAACAATTATTGTAAAAACAAAATTAATTAATGTGAACTGATGGCTACAACAGATGCATAAACAATCAATTAACAACATCTGAGCTCACAACTGGTCCATTTATAAAGGGTTATCTGTTAAAAAATATTTTATTGTATGTTTTTTTTAATTCTGTAATGAAAAAATAGCATGATTTGTAACTGTTATTAACCTCTTTAGCATTTTTTAAGACATATACTACTTCCTTTTGCTTCATTGTTATCAGTATATACATTGTATGTGTTGGAGCCATTATATGGAGTTGTCACTTTGTTTGCCACTAGAGGGCGTATTATTATTTCTGAGTATTTAAGTAAGAGAATGATTAGTGACAGGTGGGTTAATGGAAGGTCAAACAAACTTTTTGACCGTGTCGTGCCGGGCTGTGTAGGACTGTGCTCGGGACAGTTTGTCTTGAATTTAAAATATCTTGTTTGAATGAAGACCAAGTTGGTTTAAGTTTATTTGTTTAGTTTATTTTTGGTTATTTGCAATGCCAAATGGACAATAAATGGATTGGCATATCCGAATTTATCCCGAAGGTATGGACAAGTTTATTAATTTTTATTCAAGGCAGAAGCACGCGTCAAAACCAGACTCTTAACCATTGCGTCCCTATATGTTAAGTCAAAAAGTTTGACCAAAGGAGCCTGGGAGAGGAGGATGAGTTTTATTGGTGTCGACCAGTGAAGCGGATCAAATTGGAGGGAAAAAGTCAGCTGGTCTGAGGTCGGAGGTGCTCATTCTTCGCCTTGCTCGTTTGTTGGATTTACTGTGGATTATTGCTTTGATCGATCGCGGACTTCAAAGAACTACGAACCCGCACGCGTGTAAACAAAGACGAAACAGCGCGCATGAACGCCAAAGTCTTCAGCCTGCAGCACCAGGGAATGGAGGTATGAAAGCGCTTTCATTGAACTTGAGTGAAATGGCCATATAAAAAGTGTGCACACAAAACAAGCAAACTCAAATCCAATGCGCATTGGTAAAAAAAAAAAAAAGAAGGTGCTTGTTAATAAGATTTGTTTTATCTTTTGATATTCTTGTTTACCCATGTTTACAATGTTTCATGTGATGTTTATGAGGTAAAATATGCAGTGAGTGTTCTAGGACAGTCGATAGGGACCTATTCAAAGGTTTAAAAATGGCAGATCAAAGTGAGTTTCATGGTTCTGAAGTTGATAAAGAGGTGGTACAAACTCAAAAATCAGAGGGTGAAAAGGTTGAACAGTCTGTTCGAAAACGAGAGGTTAAACTTACTGCAAAAGGCTTAATGGCAAAGCTCGATATTTTACAGAAACAAAGAAAGTTAAAATTTGATAAAGCATCCCAACTGAAAAGGACAATTCAAGAATATATGAGTAATAGAGAAAGTAACCATGAGGTCAAAGGTGTGTTTGAAAAATTTAAAATCCAATGCAAAGAAGCAAAAGAATCACATGAGTCCCTGATTGTTTTATTGCCTGATGAAGAGAGAGACAGGCATGAAACATGGTTCAAAGCAAAAATGTTATGGGTTGAAGATTTCATCTCTGTGGTAAATAACTGGTTGGAAAAACTACAGGAGGAATTTGATTGTGCTGCCAGCGAAATTGAACCCAATGATAGCGTTTCAAATATCGAAACAAGGGTCAGCAGTCGCACTTCAAGTCGCAAAAGTAGCCGTCACAGTTCACGCTCCAGTAAATCTAGTTCATCGGTGCAACTTGCACGTGTTCAGATTGAAGCAGAAAAGGCAGCTCTGGTCGCTCAATCAGAATCTTTAAAAGAAAAACATAGTATTGAGCAACAATTGGAAATGTTACAGAAACAGAAAGAGCAAATGGACATTGATGCTAAAATAGCAGCCTCCAATGCAAAGCTATCTGTTCTCAAGGATTTTGAGCAAGGAGCGGACAGCATTGTAACAGATGGGATGGAGTCCTATGTTAACAAACAGTCAAAATCGACAACTGTATCTCTACATCCAGATGTTAAGAAACAGCCAAGGACTGCTTTGGAAAGCAGAAAAGGTGTTACTTCACAACCTAGAGCATCTCATCATTCACAGCGCAATGTATCTTCAAGATCCAGAATACCTGGTTCATCAGATGGAGGTTTCGATTCCACACAGAATGTGCTTCAAAAGCAACAGGAAATAACAGAGTTGCTGATACAACATCAAAAATCGCATCATTTGCCACCACGTGAGATTCCAGTGTTTGAAGGGGATCCTTTGCAGTTCAGTTTGTTCACAAAAGCTTTTAAACATTGTGTGGAGGAAAAAACAAATAACAAGGGAGACTGTTTATATTTTCTTGAAAGATACACAAGAGGGCGCCCAAGAGAAATTGTCCGAAGTTGTATGAATATGACTCCTGAAAGAGGTTATATTACGGCTAAAGCTATGCTTAAACAACAGTTTGGAGAAGATTATCTTATTTCTGCGGCATACATGGAGAAGGTGCTTGGATGGCCCATGATCAAGTATGAAGATATCACCGCTCTTCAAGATTACGCACTCTTTTTACGTGGGTGCTGTAATGCAATGGCAGATTTAGAGTACATGCAGGAGCTGGACATGCCAACAAATATGAAAGCAATAATTCTAAAGCTTCCATTTAAATTCAGAGAAAAATGGAGAACAGCTGCATGTGATCTCATGGAAAGACAGAAACGAAGAGCCAGGTTCAGTGATGTTGTCACATTCATTGAGTACCAAGTGAAAATAATTTCAGATCCAATATTTGGGTCCATTCAGAATGCAGAGATAAGAATAACTGCTAAACCAAAGGATGTCTACAAATGGAAATCCCAATCCCAGTTAAAACCAAAGCTAAAAGGGGATAGTTTTGCTACCAATGTTACCAACATTGACAAACCTATCGTGGGTGAAATCAAAAAAGCAAATGCTAAACATCAAATCAGTCAGTCCAAAAGTAACTCCACCAATTGTTTGTTTTGTTCTCAAGGTCATTCTTTGGAGCAATGTACTGAGTTTGAAAAGAAGAAACACAGAGAAAAGGTCAACTTTCTAAAAGAGAAATATGTCTGTTTTGGTTGCCTACATGTTGGACATAGGAGTAAAGAGTGTAAAAGACGCTTAACTTGTAAAACATGCCACCAGAATCATCCAAGTGTTCTTCACATTCATTTCAAGGAGTTCAAAGTTGACAAAGCTGTCAACACAAACAATGAACCGAATGTAGAACCAGCAATCAACAACACACTTGTATCTGCACAAACATGTGGTCATATAGGGGCCGGGAGTAGCAGTGGTATCTTACCTATCCTTCCAGTCCAAGTGAAGTCTGCAGTAGGTAACAAGATTGTTCAGACTTATGCGTTTCTAGATACAGGTAGTACCTCTACTTTCTGTTCAGAAAGTTTGATGAGAAAGCTTAACCTGAATGGACGAAAAACAAAGATCTGTTTGCTAACAATGAGTCCCAAAACGACAGTCTCAAGCTATGTGGTAAACAACTTGGAGATTTCAAGTCTTGCGGGTAAAGATTTTTATGGATTACCAGAAGTCTTCACACAGAAGCAAATGCCTGTAAACTTAGCTAACATGGTCAAACAGGAGGACCTAGCTAAGTGGCCATATCTTGATGGTATTCGCATTCCACACATTCAAGCCGAGGTGGAGTTATTGATTGGTACCAATGCCTCCAAACTACTTGAGCCATGGGAAGTAGTGAATAGTCAGGGAGATGGCCCCTATGCCATTCGTACCCTACTGGGGTGGGTCATAAATGGCTCTCTAGACAGTTATCAAAGTGAACAACATACTGCTAGAGTAAATAGGATCTCTGTTGAAACCTTGGAATTGCTATTGGAAAAGCAATACCAGCATGATTTCAATGAAAAGATGTCAGATGACAAAGAAGAAATGTCCAGAGAGGATGCAAAGTTTATGGAAATCATGGAGAAGTCTGTGAGCTCCAAAGATGGACATTACAGTTTGAAATTGCCTTTCAAGGACCGTGATGTTGTAATGTCAAACAATCTTTGCATTGCCACACAGCGCCTCCTTGGAATAAAAAGAAGGTTTGAAAAGGATGTGAAATTCCAACAGGAATATGCTGATTTTCTCAATGATATGGTTAATCAAGGCTATGCTGAGAAAGTCCCAGAGCATCAGTTGAATCGATGTGACGGTAAGATTTGGTACCTTCCACATCATGGGGTGTACCACCCTCGTAAGGGCAAGTTGCGTGTTGTATTCGATTGTGGAGCAGAATACAAAGGCACATCATTGAACAGTCAGCTACTACAAGGCCCTAACCTCACAAACTCATTAGTTGGAGTTCTTCTGAGGTTCAGACAAGAACCTGTTGCTTTCATGACTGATATTAAAGCAATGTTTTATCAGGTAAGAGTGGCAATGGAAGACAAAGACTTTCTTCGCTTCCTGTGGTGGCCAGGTGGAGATGTTACACAGGATGTTGCTGTCTTCAGAATGACTGTTCATTTGTTTGGAGCGGTTTCATCACCGAGTTGTGCGTGTTTTGCTCTGAGGAGAACAGCAGAGGACAATCAGCAATTCTTCAATGAAAAGGTGATTGACACAGTGTATAAGAACTTCTACATGGATGATTGCTTGAAAAGCTTGCCTACGGAGTATGAAGCAATCCAGATGGTCAACGATTTGACTGATCTTTGTCACAAAGGAGGCTTCCATCTGACGCAGTGGGTCAGCAACAGCCGTGAGGTCTTACAGGCCATTGCAGAGGAAGACCGATCCAAAAATCTTAGTAAGCTCAACTTGGATCGAGATGAACTACCAGTGGAAAGGGCCTTAGGACTTCAATGGTGTGTGCAAAGTGACACTTTCAACTTCAAAACTGTCTGCAAAGCAAGAATGCCAACTAGACGTGGCATTTTGTCAGTGATTAGTTCAGTGTATGATCCTTTAGGATATCTTGCACCACTGACTCTTCCAGTCAAATTCATCCTCCAGGAGTTGTGCAGAACAAACCATGGCTGGGATGATGAGATTCCCAAAGTTCTTGAACAAAGGTGGATTGAATGGATTACAGACTTGGATCAGCTAAGCACTTTTAGTGTTGACAGGTGTCTGAAACCAAATGATTTTGGACAATCTGTTAGTGCCCAACTACACCATTTCTCAGATGCCAGTGGAAGTGGATATGGATCTGTGACCTATCTAAGGCTGCTGAATTCTAACAATGTTGTCCATGTCTCCTTTCTGCTTGGCAAAGCCAGAGTGGCTCCCCTAAAACCAGTTACCATTCCTCGTTTAGAGCTGACTGCTGCTGTCTTAGCTATTCGTGTCGACAAAATGCTCAGAGAACAACTTCAGCTTCAGCTGGAAAATTCCTGTTTTTGGACTGATAGTACATCTGTCCTAAAATACATAAGGAATGAGAACAAGAGATTCCGTACCTTTGTGGCAAATAGGGTTTCTGAAATCAGAGAAGCTTCAGAGGTGACACAGTGGAGGTATATTCATACTTCACAAAACCCAGCAGATGATGCATCAAGGGGATTGACTGCACAGAAGCTCAGAATCAGTATGAGATGGATAAATGGACCAGAGTTTCTGAGAGAACCAGATTCAGAGTGGTCAAAAGACATCGTTGATGCAAACATTTCTGATGATGACCCAGAGCTCAAGAAGGAAATCTCAACAAATATTGTAAGTGTTGAGAACACCAATAATGCAACCCATAGGCTGATCCATTATTTTTCTGATTGGAAAAGGCTCAAGACAGCAGTTGCATGGATGTTGAAGGTAAAGAAGTTTCTACTTGAAATAAGTTGCCAAAGAAAAAAATTGATGATGACCTTAAATGATTGCAGTGTGTTGGAACAGAAGTTACAACAAGCCAAAACTTCATTTGGAGGACAGTGCTTGTCTACAGACGACCTTTTTGAGGCAGAAAAGAGTATCATCAGGTTCTGTCAATGGGAAAGTTTCAGCATGGAAATTTCAGCATTAAAATCTGGAAAGTCTGAAGTTAGAAAAGACAGTGCTATTCACAAGTTGAGTCCCATTCTAGAGCATGGGTTGTTAAGAATCGGTGGGAGGTTATGCAGAGCTGCTATGCCTGAAGAAGGGAAGCATCCTGTTATTTTATCCAAAGACCAGCATGTTTCCAAGCTGATTCTGAGGCATATTCATGTGCAAAGTGGTCATAGTGGAAGAAACCATATGCTCTCTATTTTAAGAGAAAAATATTGGATCACGCATGCTAATGCAACAGCCAGAAAAATAATTTCAAGCTGTACCTTTTGCAGACGGTACAAAGGTAAGCTAGGTGAGCAAAGAATGGCTGATTTGCCCACAGAAAGGATTACTGCAGATCTACCTCCATTCACAAATGTTGGAGTAGATTATTTTGGCCCAATTGATGTAAAAAGAGGTCGCGCTTGTGTAAAACGCTATGGCGTAATTTTTACATGCATGGCCAGCAGGTCGGTTCATTTAGAGGTTGCATACTCATTGGACACTGATTCTTGCATTAACGCTTTGCGACGATTCATATGCAGAAGAGGACAAGTGTGCCATTTGAGGTCCGACAATGGAACAAACTTTACTAGTGCAGAAAAGGAGTTGAAAAGAGCACTTGAAGAGTTGAATCATAATAAAATCACAAAGTTTTTGGCACACAAAGGGGTTAAATGGAGTTTTAATCCACCTTCAGCTTCACATCATGGTGGCGCATGGGAGCGCCTCATCAGAATGGTGAGAAAGGTGTTGTCCTCGGTGCTAACTCAACAAACACTAGATGATGAAGGATTACACACTGTTCTGTGTGAAGTGGAGGCAATTCTCAATAATAGACCCATCACAAAAATGTCTGAAGATCCTAATGATCTTGAACCACTTACCCCGAATCATCTTCTCACAATGAAGAGAAAACCAGTCTATCCTCCTGGTCTGTTTGAGAAATCGGATCAGTATGTAAAGAGAAGGTGGAAACAAGTTCAATACCTCTCAGATCTTTTTTGGAAAAGATGGATAAAAGAGTACTTACCTTTGTTACAAGAGAGACAAAAATGGACTAAAGAGAGACGTAACCTTGTGCTTGGTGACATCGTTCTCCTTGCAGATTCTTCAGCTCCACGCAATTCATGGATGCTTGGAAGAGTACTAGAGACTTTCCCAGATAAGAAGGGTTTGGTTAGATCTGCACGAGTTCAAACCAAAACAAACATATTAGTAAGACCAGTAACAAAGCTTTGTCCTTTATTAGAAATGTAAAAGGTTCAAATGCAATACATTTACTGAAAGAAAATAGGGCAAGAATAATTATTCAAATTTATTGATGTGTAATGAAATGTTTAATGGCTCCTTATGTAAATATGTGGCTTGAATTGTTTATGCCTTATGTCATTAACAATTAGGGGCCGGTATGTTGGAGCCATTATATGGAGTTGTCACTTTGTTTGCCACTAGAGGGCGTATTATTATTTCTGAGTATTTAAGTAAGAGAATGATTAGTGACAGGTGGGTTAATGGAAGGTCAAACAAACTTTTTGACCGTGTCGTGCCGGGCTGTGTAGGACTGTGCTCGGGACAGTTTGTCTTGAATTTAAAATATCTTGTTTGAATGAAGACCAAGTTGGTTTAAGTTTATTTGTTTAGTTTATTTTTGGTTATTTGCAATGCCAAATGGACAATAAATGGATTGGCATATCCGAATTTATCCCGAAGGTATGGACAAGTTTATTAATTTTTATTCAAGGCAGAAGCACGCGTCAAAACCAGACTCTTAACCATTGCGTCCCTATAGTATGTAAACTACTTCAGCATTTGCTTTAAATAGGAACTTCATTTAATTATGTTTGAATTTCAGCATAAATAGTGATAGAATTTCAATTAAACACAAACCATGTATGTTTCATGACTGGAGAAGTTGCTGAGTTCAGTTTCAGGTTTGTTGATTTAAATAAAGCTGGAAGTCATTTTATGTAAAAACAAGTTCTTATGAAGTACCTTGCTGTTGATCAGTCCAGCGTAATATACTCTGTCTATAAATAGACACAGTTCAGCTACACTTCTGCTGCTCTTAATAAGAAGAATCTTCAGCTCAAACGTCAGTGAAACACTTTTCCTCTGACAAGCATGGAAGGTCACCACAGAAGCCATATATACAGACACATGAGTAAATGAACAGAGGTAAACACACTTTCTGAGGTTGCCCATATTTTCCTACATAAGAATATTGCTTTAAATGAAACAATGTTTTTCTAAGAGAACTGGTGCAAGATTCCTCCTGACCACTGTGTTGCAATGACAGGAAATGTTTGGTGGAAGTTACTGCAGCAAAAGCAGAAACAACTACTTTAAAAATCATTTTCTCAAATAACTTCTCAAAGCCGTGAAAACATACACTGTTTGTGTTTAATTTAAATTCTATAGTCTTTGCTGAAATTCAGGTGGAAGTAAATGAAGTTCCCATTCAGAGTTCCCTTTCTTTGGCCTAAAATTGCAGTGTTTTTCACGTGGAAACTGACAATTAAGCTATAGTATTTGTTTCTACATTTACATTTACATTTATGCATTTAGCAGACGCTTTTATCCAAAGCGACTTACAGTGCATTCAGGTTATATATTTTCTTTTTTGTCTGTATCTAGTTCTAGACTAGCTTACTAAATGAATCTAGTCCAAACAAGAGTGGGGAAGATCATAATTCAATGCAGCATCATTATTGCAGTCTCTGTGTAAAACACGAGAGACTGTGGTTTAGAAAAAGAAGAAAAGAAAAAGAACAGCAGAATTGAAGTACAACCCACAACAGACACGTAACACAAACTGCAGCAGTTTTCATCTCAGACTTTTATTTCTCCTTTTCTGAACTGCTGGAGAAAATGTTTTGCTTGTTTGTTTTTTGCTGTTTGTGCTTTAGGCGTCTGGTTGGTAAGTCTGAAACAGTTTTATAATTTCAATCATACCAGAATCATAAATCCAACTAGGATTTCACTGTTTGGTGTCACATTCAATGCATTTTCTATCAACATCTTAAATGATAAAATCAGAATTTGTAGTGTAGGCTTTTTTTCTGTCTGATGTTAAAAGTATTTGCAATATGCATAAAGTTTATGACCCATCAGAATTTCAGACTGGAAAGGGCATAAATCTTCTTTAAAAAAGGTAAAACAAACGTGCTTTAATGAAAGCTGAATATACAAATAATGCAGTATAACTGTGTTTTTACTGATTTATGTCAGTTTGTGTTTGTAGCGGGGTGTAATCAGATCAACTAGATTCTGTAAATCAAGTGTCTGTCTTTGTTTGCTTCTGAAAAACTGATCATTATTAATGGCAGTCTGAAAGAGGATCATACTGTTGTGTTTGGATGAACACTGAAGGCTGTTAGCTGAAATATTTGTATAGTTTTATGCCCTGTCGTGATTTTCTAGATATCTTCTGAAGGATATCTTGTAGAGTGCAGGATTTTGTTGACCATGCAAGTTGATAACTGTGAGAAATAAAACAAAATCACAACAGTAGAACAACTAGCTTGTTATCATTTCAGAGTTGTAAAAAGTTGCCCCAGTGCAATAAAAAGGTGACATTGAGAGATCTGTGTGTTGGGTTCATAGATTTTTGAGAAACAACCACAAACAGTGTTCACAGACTAAGATCATGACTGTATGTTGCTGTGCTCCACATAAAACTTCACATTCAGTCACGATGCCCTGACCTAATCGTAAAAATAAAATAAAAATGTTTTCAGGTATTATACTCACCTAATATCTTCACCAGAGATGCTGATGTCCAGTTAAATGTACTCAAAACAGATCAGTCTCTGTGGTGTTTTGTCATGTAATAGCTGCTGCAGTTTTATTTCACTTCAGATGTTTAAGTTCAACAAGGGCTGGAGCTAAAGGTCCTTCACACACAGTCTGTCCTGAGCTGAAACAGACTAAAATCAGCTCAAAAAGTCTCTTTTTATAAAGGGTTTCACTTTACTGCAGTGTTCAGAGTCTCACTTTAATGTCAAAACAAAGAAGAAAGTTTGTGATCATTTCAGCTTATGTTAAAATATTTATTTTTACTTTAACAAGAACTTAAATGTGTGACTGTGAAACTCTGTTTGTTCTCCAGTGTTTGCTGATACAGATGCAGTGAAGTCAGTGTCAGTGACGGAGGGAGATTCAGTCACTCTAGAATCTGGTCTCACTGGATTACAGACACATGATCTGATAACGTGGACGTTTGGACATTCAGTGACTCAAATAGCTCAAATTGAAATTGAAGGAGCTGGAAGCTTCAATACATATGATGATGTTCTTGATGGGAGATTCAGAGGCAGACTGAAGCTGGATCATCAGACTGCATCTCTGAACATCACAAACACCAGAACCACAGACTCTGGAAATTATACAGTAATCATCAAAACAGGCACAAACCAGACCATATACAGATTCAATGTTACTGTTTATGGTGAGTCAGGATTCCATGTGTGCTTGTTCTGTCTATACAATTAATTAGGAAAATAATCTTATGGTTTAATGGGCTCACCAGTGGCTTAACTTGATGATTTGGCATTCATTTCTTAAACATTTGATGGTCCTCCATTATTCCCACAGCTTACAAGAACAAACAAGATCTCTTTACCCTTTATTTAATTGACAAAACTACAAATAAAATATGTCTAATTATTTAGCCGGGCCAACTTAATTCTATTTTGTAAATATAAACAAATTTTGATTTTGATAGCTGCAACACACTCCAAAAAAATTGTGACAGAGGCATGTTTACCACTGTGTCACATCAATTGTCCTATTAATTAAAGGGGTGGTTGACTGTTTTTTTTTTCTAGGCTTGATTGTGTTTATGGGGTGCAGTCTAGCATGTGTTCATGCTTCGTTTTTAAAAAAACACATTATTTTTCATATACTGTAATTTACCTTTATTCCACACCTCTCTGTCCCTTCTCTGATAAACACCCCGATTATTTCCTGGTTTTATGAAGCCCTTCCCTCAGAAAGATGTGATGGGCTCTGATTGGTTAGCTGGTCCAGTGTGTTGTGATTGGCTAAACCGCCTCTAGAGCACATCTAAACGTCCCGCCCCTCAGCTCAGCAGCATGTGCTCCGGTTGAATTGTAAACAATGGCGTCGTCAATATTACTTATTAATTTGAGCCCGAATGAGACGCAGAGGATATTAGTGAAGAGGATCGTGCAGAACCTGTGCAAGCACATGAAACCTGGCGTTGTCTTGATCTAAATAACCATGGCCAGCATGCAGCATGATGGTTTCCTATGCAATACCATCTGAGACCTCAAAGGTTGTGCACATTCAACTGAACTGTCCTGTCTTGCCCCACACATACTGATTTCTCTGGATTCCCTGAATCTTTTCCCAGTATTATGCATAGTAGATGGTGAAATTTTTGCATTGAGAAATGTGATTTTCTGTCAATTATGTCATGAAATTTGTCACAAAGTGATGAGCCATCTTTCCTAGCAAAGACAGATGTCCCTTTTACACCCAATCACGATCTTCTCACCTGTAATGTATTGGGTATGTATATCTATACCATGTATTACGGTACTCTGTTCGTATGTGGAGCGCTAGTTGGTGCTAGGGGGCAATGTAACAGCAAGTGAAAGCGAGCAGCATGTTTCAGTAAATAATGCTCCGTAGTAAATGGTTGTCTGCGCCGTTCCTTTGAACCTACAAACATAACATCACCTATTAAATCTATTCTTTTATATAGATTTACAAAATACATTAAAGTTGGTCAGTCAAACATTCAAAACTTTTTCTTTGTACTTTCGTCAGTTAAATATAGGATTGACAAATAGAGAATTAACAAATCACTGATTCTTGATTTTACTGCATTTTACAACATGTCCCAAATGTAACACTGTAATTTGGGGTTTACTCTAGCAAACTGGTGGTCTCTAGGCATCTTTTCACATACTATGAAAAGTTCAGTGTGTTTGTTTTTTCTTCTTCTCATTTTCACAGACTCCACAGGCTCTGTATCTCAGACAGCGCTGATCTCTTCAGCTGCTGCTGGATCTCTGTTGATTGTAGCTGCTGTCGGGATCTATTACATCTGCAGGAGACACAGAAAAACTGACCGAGAAGGCAAGTGTTACCTACTGCTGACACATCTGTAAAAGTATAAAAATAATGATAATAAAATAAGGAAGTATTTAAAAAAAAGAAAGAGAAAGAAACAGATTTAATACTGTGTTTTTTTGTTGTTGTTGTTGTTGTTGTTTTTGTGTTATTATTGTAGGAACAGATCAGACTCGTAATGATGAGATCACTTACGCTGATCCGACATTCTACAAACAAAAAGCACAGAAACCGGTGAGAGAATTTAGAACTGTGTCATTAATGCATATTTATTAAACTATAACGTTTATGTCCCATTACCATCCATCCATTCTTTCTTATGTAATAATAAAAACAACATTAATAACAATAATTCTTATTAATACTATATATATATTATATATAAAACAATAATTATTTTTTATCAGTAGTACTATTTGTAATTATGGATTATGAATTATTATTAAGTAAATCATTTATTACATATGAATTAAGTGTTTAATTAATAATACATCTGAAAATAATGTACTTGAGAGGAACTGACTTGAAAATGCCTCAACAGTATAAAAATACATGAAAATGCCTCAACAGTATAAAAATCCATAAGAAAAATAATTTAGTTCTGAGAAAAGATCCTAAAGATGGCTTACATGAAGACATGAAATCCATTGGACCTCAGCCTGATTAGAAAAAAAGAAGAAGAAAAAAATTGTAAAATGAGATGCTGAGCTAAATAAATGTGCAAACTTAGTGCAAAATGTGCAAACAAGTTATATATATATAGTGGACAGGGCTCCATGTTTGATTTTAATCATGCAAACATGAATTCATACTCACAAATGCTGAGAAATAATCAAAACATGTTCCTAGAGCTTTAGACTAGAACTGCAGACTGTGTGGAGAAGCTGTTAAGCATCAAATACATTTTTAACGGCCCTGACTGTGGCAATGATACTCATACAAAATGACAGTTCAGAGATTTTGTTATATTGTTTATATTCATGTAAGACTATAAATATATTAGCACTGTATGGCTTACTGACATATTAGACCAAGAAAAAAAAAGAATGGAAAATAAAGAGCGCTATTAAAGGCGATGCTATTCATGGCAAGTATTCACATAAACACAGCTGGTAATATTTTAGTGAATTCAAACAGTTGGGAGAAAACAAGTGTAAGTTTATTTGATCAATGCATTTGGTCTTAAAGTGACAGCAGCATAGCACTCACTGCTCTTGATTCGATGAGGAACTCTGGTAGTGTTATTTTAGATTCTGTAGTAATTGTATTTCTTCTTCATTTTGATATAACGACCTTATTTCCAGCACATATGGTCCACCCCTAACTCCAGTAGTTAATAAATAAGTTTAGATTTCAAAATATTTCATTAGAGAAATAACCAAACAGGGGAAGAAACACATGGCCAGGATCAGATACAGATCTCTCATCCTCATAAACACAACTGTAAAAGCGCTTCTAATGTTATTGTTAAGCGTGGTTTCTCTAAACAGGCACTGTTCACCAGAAACTGGGGCCTTCAGAAAGCCAATGTGAGAAAAAAAAACACATTTCTGATGATTTATGCACAAATGAGTGTAATAAAGAAAACACGAAAAATAAAACAGAAATGCTGTATAGGGAGACAGGTTACATTTTTTTGCTAGATAGAATTTACAAAAACCTGAAATTAAACACCCTATGTAACACACTGATGTTAATGGCCTCTGAAATGTTTATGCAATTATAAAAAAACTGAGGAACAGCACTACATACAGTACAGTGTATTGACATGCTAATGTAAAGTTATGTTTTAATTCACACAGTAAACCCAATGTGCAACATGTACATTTACACTTTACTACATTTTAAAATATCAAATTGTTAAAGTTTGGGTTCCACAGTTTTTGATAATAAATTAGTATTTTTTTCATTACATTAGTTTGACATATATAATACAATATATATGATGCAATAAGAATCTTTAAAAATAAAAAAAAAAGTGGTGAAACTGCCCAGCACATGTTAGCACGCTGAAGACTACCACACTGAATGTTTAATATATTAGCAAACAATCTATTTTGTTATTGTTTTTGAAAAGTGAACAGATCTGAGATGTGTCTTTCTATCTTTGTGTCTTTCAGGGAGTCAAGCGGGAGGATGAGGTGTTGTATGCAGGCGTCGTCACGAGAAATTGATCAAATCACTAATCAATGATAACATTTTCATATTGTAGCGATCAAAATAAGTGAAAAGACTCACTTGATTCTTGCTTTTATTAATGTAAATGCTTGTGAAAACAGTATGGGCTCTGAAAAAACTGAAACGCTTCTCGAACTTTTCCCCAAACACTAAGTGTGCAGACTTGCTCTTCAGAAGAACACCCACCCCTTAAAGCCCCTATTCAAGAAGAACACATACACAGGGACAGAACATGGCTTAAATCACACCTGACAGAACATGACACACTTTTCAGACTGGCTACAACATGTTTTTATTTGTACAGAAGGTATGCATGCACATATGATGTTACAAAGCAATACAGCGTTAGCATTCAGCTTGAAACTCATCTTTATGTTCAATTTGGGGTAAAACCAGACCCTAGGTTATATATTATACTGACTACTCATCAATTAATATTTGGCATCTTATATTCAGTGTGACTTTTTGGCAGACTCAAAGACATCCTTTATATTTGTGTTGTAAGGGGTCACTGGTGTTAGTTAGCAAGACAAACCCAGTTTTCATTAGAAGTAATATACAAGAATATACACAAACTGCACAATCAAAAGTGTATTCAGATCTTGAATCAATTTATATTAAAAACAACATTTTTCAAGCAGTTTAGCTCTTGAGACAAAAAGGTGTTTCAGAAAGAACGGTATACTAAAGAAAATTTCACCTTGAGAGATGATTCAGTCTCCAGATACAGACTTGTGAGGGATCTTTGCACCTTCTCCAACCTGGGATCTGCTACCTGTCAAGGTGGTTTGAGGATTCAGTGACTTGCTATGCAGTATGTGCTGCCCTTTCTGTGAGTTTACATTCCTAGTGTTGATCGGATTGACTGTTACCTAACAAAACAATGTTTTATTTAACCCTGTGTGGTCAAACCTCAGTCTGACTCCTCCCTTCTGTTCCCTTTATTCACACCCGTGCATTGATAGATTTCTGTACACTGTAATATTTTCTGTAATATTTTCTTCCACTATTATATGTCCCATATGACCTGTCATTTATTTTTGATCATTGCCTTAGCTTCTCCTTTACCAAAATCAATATTTATAATATTGCTCATCCTGGTTGATTTGTTTTTATTATTATTATTATTTATTGATCGATTGCTATTTTGTCTGCTCTCATTTTACATTTACACGAGCAGGTACCCAGCAAAATCTCCCATCTATCTGAAGTGTCCGCAATCTAAATAAACTTTGATGGATTTCTAGTATTAAGTCTTCTCTGTTAGATTTCATATTTTAAATACAGTAAAGGGCTGCTACAGCGTCAACACAATATTCCAGTTTGGCTTTACTTCCACCCCCCACTACAACCCTACAATAATAGCCATCATCTCTGCTGTGTAAACTGACAGCTGATCAGATATGCCTAATCTTTTCACAATACTTACATTCAGTGCTGGTATATATTCCTATGCCTACACTATCTTCTTCATCTTTGGACTCATCTGTATAACTATATACAGTAAATAACTGTAATATTTGCTTCTTATGTATCGACTTGCCAGGTGTCCTTTCTCACTCACCTCTCACTTTCCTTTAGTTTCATTATATTTAAATCTATATTTAAATAGGGTTATTACCGCAGGAGCAGTATTGGACGCCCCTGCCCTATAATTGCCTGCTCTGTCTATAGTTAGCACCAGCCCTGCTGTTACATGTGCTTTAACCTAAGGAAAGCAGATGGAATCTCCATCAGAAATAACTTTAAAATATTTTGACCACTAGAGGGAAACATCATTTTCTCTCAGAATAGACGACACCTGTAATGTGTTATTTACATAGGCAAGAACACTATTTCTTCATATTAAGGATATAAAATACACCACTTTTAAAAAGTAAATTAGCATTCAAAAACCATAATTACCATAATTTTTTTTTGACATATGATACCACATTATTACTTTTAAAGTCATAAAAATCTATGTTTGAAAACAGCATTTTCTCTTTTTTTTTCACAAGGCAATTTTTTTAAATTGTAAAGGACAAAACAGCAAGATGAATGCAAACTTACTACTTCAACAAGGCTATTATGAAAATAAAGTGTGCAATATGTTCATAGAATATTGTAGAGCTAAGCATAACTATTACATATTTCAATAGACAACAGATTTCAGTCTATAGATTTCAATTTTTTTCATGTAAAGTATGAAAATTGCCCGGTAGTTCCATGTTTTTTCTTGACTGTATTAATGTATCAGTGGTTTGACTAGAAGCTAGAGCACAATTGTGAGAGAAGAGAATCTAGCAGGGCATTGAACAATAGCTTACTTTATTGATGAGGATGTTTTGCATCAGGCTCAAAATGACAACTACAAATATTTCAAGCTGAAGCTTCTCTAATAACATATATCAGAAACAATCAGAAATCAATAAACTCACACGACACTAATAATTCACCAGTCCCAAATTGTTTAAATTTACATTATAGTGCAATTAAGTGAAACTATGTATAGCATAAAAGTAAAGCACAGTTTATAATACTGTATAAGCAAATACAAACGCAAAATAATTTAAAAGTAAATAAATGTGCAAATACTTCCAGTAATTGAAGTGTCACAGAGCTTTCACATTAAAAGTGATTAACATCTTCTTGAATGGAAGTGACTTAGAAGGTTCTTACATTAAACACAAACTCATGTGTTTCTAGAAACTTCCAGAGAAGAGGGTGATCAAATTTCACCTCGCTCTGATCTGACCCCAAGATTAAAAATGCTTGTTTTATATAAAAATAAATAAAACACACACATTAGTCAGATAAATTCTGGTTCCATTGCTTATCAGATATTTAAACTAATAATTGCAGAAAAAAATAAGTATGCATTAGATCCAAAGAGCAATAGGCAGAATGTCAGAATTCGATTTATCTGCACACAGAGGATTTTACAGGCTTCCATAAGGGGCAATCTGATTTAAATATTGATAACATTACAATGGGTTCATAACGAAACTGTTGGAAGTGTTATCCTTCACCAACTGTGTCCTCTGGCTTATTTCTTCTGTATGCAGAATCTGACGGGAAAAAATGTTAAGAGACAGACACAATTAAACATAAAACACAAAAGACAGTGTTGTTGAACGTACAGTACAGATTTTTGACCAAAGTCTTTGTTAATAATGAAGAATCCACTCAGGCAGAACATTTTTGGACACATTAGACAAACACAATCAATATATTCTTCATGTTACGAACGCTTTTCCCCTAAAAATCTCAAGATTTCTCAGATTTTAAACTCATGATCAGATCATTTCAATTAGTGATAATTAAAAAATATATTAAAATGAAAAGGTGATTTAAAACAGATCGAATCTCTGCAAATGAAGGCTGTTTTTTTGAGAACTGTACGAATCATGAGGACTGAAACTGAAAAGATAAAACATACAGGATTGTGTCATCTCAGGACACGTGTTCATACACAGCTGGATGCAGTGAAACAGGTGTTGAGAAGTTAACAGTTAATCCTGTAACTGACATCTTAAAATGAAGCGCTCGTGACAGGAGACGGGCTAATAAAACTCTGCACAACACCATCATCTGTTTACATTTTCTGAATAACAGAAATCAGGAAGTGCTTTTCTGCCACACATTTCCAAAGAGAACTACTGACAATGACATGACATGTCTCGTCACACACACTCACAATCCTTCCTTCAAACTATTCACACACTTTTTGAGTTTCCGAGAAATGGAAGATGGTGAGTGAATATTACTTATAATGTGCTCCGGTGTTTGTAGGTGTGCCAGAGTCACAGAATCAACGACTGACTGAGAAACAGACTGAAACAACAGCGAACAGACTTTCTATCTACTGAGAATGTACTGATGAACTGTCTTGATTAGATCTGAAGTTAAAGAGTCTTTATCTTCTATTGAACGTATAAAAGCGCGGAGAGTATCTGCACACTTCTTCTTCGATTTTGTGGCGGGTAGCACCAACATTAAGGTGCATTATCGCCACCTACTGTATTGGAGTGTGGACCAGAATTGACCCATTTAATGAAAAAAACACAAAAAAACCCCTCTAAATGGTCTTAATCATCTCTGTTCTCTTGAGATAAGGAAATAAACTCTCTAGTTCATAAGTAACTATTTTTAATCTTTCATCCATTCCCATCTTTCTAAGTTCATTTGTCATTATTTCTCATTCATTATACTTTTGACAAACATATAACATGTTCTACTGGTTCCTCTACTCCACAGTGCTCACATAATCCTGTTGGATGTTTATTTATTATTTTTAAGGTTTTATTCAGCATAGTATGTCCAACCCTTAATCTTGTTAGAATATTTTCTTCTTTGGTGCTTCTTTTAGTTATCCTCACTACTCCTACTTCTCGTTGTATTTCATAAAGATGATGACCTGTATTTACTGTATCCCATTTATGATGCCACTCCTTCGAATATTTACTAAGTGAAATATTCATGACCTCCTCATTTTCCAAAGCCTGTTTTGCTAAACTATCAACCTTTTCATTACCTTTTATCCCCGTATGAGCCGGTATCCACATAAATATTAATATCATATCATCATAAATATAAATATCATGATGTTCATATTCTTAAATCTATACAGATTTTCATATTCTCATCTCATTTACTATATCCTGTCGACTGTGATGAGAATGATTTCACTTTAATGCCGAACATGAATCTGTACAAAGCATAATCTTTTTGATTTGAGTCTCTTCTATCCACTGTAGTGCTGTTGCTATTACCATCATCTCTGTGTATACTGATACATGATCTGATGTTCTCATATTAACAGAAATGTTTAAGGATTGAATACTGAAAGCAAAACCTGTTCTCCTGTATTAGGATCTTTAGATCCATCATGCTTGATATACAGTTTGTAGTCTATCTTCAACAACAGCTACAATGTTTCCAGATTCTTTCATTAACTCTAGCATATCAAAATGTATGAGTACTGCAGGAAACAACCAAGGTGGAGTTATTGATCATGGTACTGTAGGAATTTATCTTTTCTGACTTAAAATCATTTCTCTAGCTTCTTTGTCACTACTCCATGCAAAACACTTCCGTTTAGACCTTTTCTTTTCCCAGCACAGTACTTTTACTGTTGGATGGCGGTCTTCTGAATGACCCTGAAGATTTACCCAATAGTTCATCATTAACTGCTTTCGTCTGATTTGTAGTATCTGAACATGTCTTCGTTTGATATGATTTTGCGGTACATTACCGCCACCTGCCGGACTGGAGCGTGGAACAGTAGCTCGTAACAGTAGCATATATATATATGTATACTGCACAAAGCATAAAGAAATACAACGGTGAGGGAAATTCTTGGTCTAATTCTAGTGGAAGTAATCATTTTGAACTATTTGCAAATACTATTTTAAAATATGCCCACAGGCACTTTTATTTGTAGACTACAATATGTTGAAAACACACGTGAATCACATAAATACCATATTTTCAATTAAAAACGGATATAATCATTTGAGTAGTTTGCATCACTGGATATTTCTGTCACATTTTCCCTGCTGAAAAACAAAAACAAAAAGCAAAACAAGAGAAGCAACCACAGCATTTGGAATGGTTTTACTGGTTTTAATGGAAACGGTAACAGTGCCTGTTGGTCTCTACTGGTAATTTGTTGCCTTCTATTGGTGGCTGGTTAAAACCAGTAAATCCTAATGGAATATGCCCCAAAACACATTTTTAATGGTTTTAATGGTTTTCTGTTGTTTTGGAGTTGTTTCCAGCTGGGTTTACCTTGCTTTTGTGTTGCTCTCTTTCAGCTTCACGCTGTGCCTCTGTGAATGGTAAACCCTGCGTACTTTGATTGGCCATATCAGTCATTTTGACATTGATGAGCACCGTGAGACCACTGAGGTATAATGTAGCCTAACCTTTAAAGGGGTCACGGATGCCCATTTTCCACAAGTTGATATGATTCTTTAGGGTCTTAATTAATAACATACTGGAGCTAAAGAAAGAGATTGTCTTTATTTTCTGTTGTCTTACCGTTGGAAAAAGCATAAAGGCTAACTTGAATCACATGAAGCACCTCAACAAATCATATAATGGCAGTCAGTTACAGTTTTTACCTTTTTCTGCAATAAAAAAAGAGTCAGTTACAGTTTACGTTGCAGAGTAAAAAAAGAGCGCAAATTGCTGGTTACTGCAATAAGATTTTATTCTATTTATTAAAAAAAAATCAGCATGATTGGGCGTACATAACACTGATACTAGCCACTAAAAATGCAATTTATATTCAGAAACACGGATCCAAGGCACTTCGGTAACAAAATATTAAAAGGCCTTCATTCAAACATGGCTCACTCTAGACTCATTAAAAAAGAGCCCAGCCTTCCTCAGATAGTGTGTCAAAAAAGTGTCTTTTAGTGATCTTTGCTCGCTGCAAACCTCTGATTGCTGGAATTGTCTGTACAGCATTATGGGAAATTTAGTTTTCACCATGAATTCCGCTATTAAGCACGATTATTATTATTTTTTTTAATAATTCAAATTAACACAGATGGCAGATGGCTTCAACAAAATGTCTATACAACTGATTAACAACATCAGAGCTCATAACAGGTCTGTCTGGTTGCAGTTATGGTTAAAAATCTATTTCCTTATGGAAAATGAATGGTGCTTTTACTTCTGGAATCCGACTGTTGTGCTCTATATTCTTTGAAATGAATAAATGCATTTACAGCGCCAGCAACAAGCACTAAGTGACACAGATTTCTGACAACACAAATGACATTGACCTTTGGCAACAGGATGTAGCTGTGTCCACCGACGTGATAAAGTTGAGATAGCTTCTGTTTGTCTTTATGTAAATGAAAAGCAATTGACAGTTTAATTATTACAAACATCTACTGAAATTGAGGAAGCAAAAAAAAGAAGTAGTAGCCTTGCATGAGTCTTAAATAAGAGGTATTAAACTAAGAAATAACTGAGAAATTATGCTCTTTTGCACGATAGTCAATCACTCAATAGACACAAACATACAAAAGATACATTTTCACTGTTTCTATTATTATTATTATTTGGTTGTTTCTGCTCTGGCTGCAGTAACGTTGTGTTTCCTGTATTTGTAACACATGAGGAATCTTACACCATTTCTCTATAGTTTCAGTTTAGCAATATTCTTATGGGAAACCTCAAACAGTGTATTCTCTTTTGTTAAATGTAAAAGTTAAAGTCTTTCTGTTGCACTGTGGAGCTTCTGTTACTATAAAAAATCCCTCGTATGTGGAAACATACTTGGCCAATATAGCTCATTCTGATTCTTCTGATTCTAAATTACTCCCGTGCTTCATCTGTCCATGAAATATACAGTCAAACCAATATTTATTCAGACACCTTCAACATTTCTCACATTATCAGTTTATTCACTATAGTAAAATGGTAATAAAATATGACAAGAAATCAAGAGTTAAACTGTGTCAGAACAAATTCATCTTGATAATGTCAGATAACTTTGATAGAAAGGTATGTAAAAAAACATGCTCAGGTCAAAGTGTCAAATGAAATTTTTGGTCCCAAATATTTATCAGTTACTGGTAGTCCTCTGCATGAATAATTTTTGGCTATTATGTCACAGTTTACTTTATTCTGCTATCCTCACTTACATAAATGAATGATGTTTATGCTGAATTTTAGGTAGAAGTAAATGAAGTTTCCTTTCAGACTTCCCTTTCTTTCTTTGAAATTGCCTTGCAATATTTGTTTTGTTTGAAAACAGACAAATAAGCTATAGTATTTGTTTCTAGACTAGAATCAATACAAGAGTGAGACAGGTCATTATCATTAATGTGATGGCATGTAGCTCTACGAAAACATGAGAGACTGTGGTTTAGAAAAAAAACAAAAAAACAGCTGACTGTACAACCCACACCAGACACATACTAACACAACCAGAAACAGTTTTCATCTCAAGTAATTACAGACTGCTCTGTAGGACTTTTATACATTTCTCCTTTCCTGAGCTGCTGAAGAAAATGTTTTTTTACTGTTTGTGCTTTTGGCTTCTGGTTGGTAAGTTTGAAATTAGTTTTTTTTTATTGTACCAGAATCATAAATCAAACTAGTATTTCACTCTGAGATCTACTCTGCGTTTAGTCTCACATTCAGTAAATGTTCTGTTGACATCTTAAATGATGGAATCAGAATTTGTACAGATAATGCAGCTTTACTGATTTATGTCAGTCTGTGTGTTTGTAATACTATTCTTTCAACTCTAGAGATTCTGTAAAACAAATGTCTTTCTTTGTCTGCTACTGAAATAACTGATCATTATTAATGTCAGTTTGAAAGAAGATCAAACTGTTGTGATTTGATGAACACTGAAGGCTGTTAGTGGAAACATTTCTATTATTTTACGCTCTGTTGTTTTTTACTAGATATCTTCTGAACAATATCTTGTAGAGTGCAGACGGGTTTTTTTTTTGGATTTTGTTGATAAAATAACTGTGAGAAATAAAACATTAATGAAATGACAACAGCAGAAGAATTATATTGGTGTTTTAAAAAGTTCCCCCTTGTGAAAATAGTGCAATAGAAAGGTGAAATTGAGAGATCTGTGCTTCTTGTTCATAGATTTTTGGGGAACTACCACAAATGGTGTTCACAGAGACTATAAGATCATGACTGATTAGGATTCTGTATATTTTTGCATTGCTCCACATACACCTTCATATACAGAATGTTGTTACATGCCCTGACCTAATAGCTAAAAGTTTTGTTTTCAGTAATTCTTGCCTAATATCTTCACCAGAGATGCTGATGTCCAGTTAAATGTACTCAAAACAGATCAGTCTCTGTGGTGTTTTATCATAATAGCTGCTGCAGTTTTATTTCACTTCTGATGTTTAAGTTCAACAAGGGCTGGAGCTATAGGTCCTTCACATACAGTCTGTCCTGAGCTGAAACAGACTAAAATCAGCTCAAAGTCTCTTTTTATAAAGGGTTTCACTTTACTGCAGTGTTCAGAGTCTCACTTTAATGTCAAAACCAAGAAGAAAGTTTGTGATCATTTCAGCTTATGTTAAAATATTTATTTTTACTTTAACAAGAACTTAAATGTGTGACTGTGAAACTCTGTTTGTTCTCCAGTGTTTGCTGATACAGATGCAGTGAAGTCAGTGTCAGTGACGGAGGGAGATTCAGTCACTCTAGAATCTGGTCTCACTGGATTACAGACACGTGATCTGATAACATGGACGTTTGGACATTCAGTGACTAAAATAGCTGAACTTAACAAAGAGGATGGAAATGTCTCCACATATGATGATGTTCTTGATGGGAGATTCAGAGACAGACTGAAGCTGAATCATCAGACTGGATCTCTGATCATCACAAACACCAGAACCACAGACTCTGGACATTATACAGTAAACATCAAAACAGGCACAAACCAGACCATATACAGATTCAATGTTACTGTTTATGGTGAGTCAGGATTCCATGTTTATTCACACTGTCTGCAATGTATTAGTAAAACTAAACATAATGCTTCTTACCAGTGATCAAGCAGGCCAAAATTCAAAAACACTTAACGGGGCACTTACAAGAATGAATGCAAACACATTAAAATATAAAACCATATTTTTTTTTTTTTATCTTAGTCTGAAATCTTTTCACAAACTATGTTCAGTGTGTTTGCTGTCTGTCCTTATATAATAAGTCCATAAAGGATTTCACAAATACCTAATTCTGTTTACTTGAAATGAAAAGCTGAATTCTGTTTTGGCTAAATTTGGGTTAATAACATTTGTATAGCCTTTTCAAAGCTCAAAGCTGCTTTACAGAAAGTCACATGAACACATACAATGTAATGAATGTTTGCAGTGTCTCTGACTCACACTTGAGTGGTCAAATATTCTTAAGAGATGTAAATACTGTATGAATAGTTTTGTTTAATGTTTAAATCTAGGCCTATTTCTCATGGCATAGAACAATGAGAGTGAGTTTTGCACAGACTCTCATTTCCTTAAAAAAATATAAAAGTTCAGTTTAATATATTTTAAAATAAGCAAACATTTCTGTAAGTTGTGCAGTGCTAGAATTAATATATTATACAATGTATTATAAAGTTAATATCTTTAAGATTTACAGAAGTGTCACAATCTATAGCAACACATTAGCTATAAATACAAAATAGTTTAGAATAAAGAAAGAACTGACCCTAGAGCAGTGGCGTTGCGGGGGGGGGGGGGGGGTCTTTGGGGGCTTGAGCCCCTGATGTTTTGCCAAAAGCCCCTGATCTTTTTGAAGATGGACCATTCACAGATCGCGAACAGATTCAATCACCCACGCAATCTTGTTCCTAAATGACAACGATTGAGCTATGTTTACTAAATCCTTAAATCACACTGTAACATTTACATTTTTAAATCTGCGTTCGCTCTGCCGCTGACCCAGAGAGGACATTAATGTATATGAAACATCTTTACAAGTCTTTTGTATCATTATTTCTGCGTTACAAACATTCAAATAATCACAGAAGTACTGGAATAAAAGTTTATAGTTCGGACATAAACATTGTTGTCTACAGTAGCGATCAAAACCTTTTTGAAAGTGACTTCACGCTTCAAATAAAGATTGTATCAATTACATCGTAACGCCTGCAGGTGGCGACAAGAGACTTAAAAAAAGAGATTCCTTCAAAAAATGTTGATTCATTCAGGAAGTCTTTATGAGCGAGTCACTGAATCATTGTTCAACATGATTTTTTTTTTTTACAATACGTTGAATATAGAATACATTTTATAAACAGATTGTAGCAATTTGGATTTTGTCAGAACCTCTAGAAAATTGCTTGCTATTTTGTTTAGTTGTCTATTTTTTCCAGAATCATGGTGGGAAAAAAAATTGTGATTCTCCATTTATCCAGAATCATGCATCTCTAGTTGGTCATTTATCCACACATAATGTAAACAAATAAATGTATTTAATGTCAGATAAAGCATCAAAGATGTGGTTAGTGAGGCTCAGTATCCAACATATGGGGCGGCCCGAGTGGAACAAGCATACTAAAATGTATTTGAAATACATTTATTTTGTGCTAAGTATTCTACAAATACATTTATATATTTATGTGCATAATAAAAATACCCTGCAATTGTACTTTTGGAATACTAAACTGGTATAATTAAAGTCTGCTAAATTGGAACAACTAATTTTGTAAGGTACTTTAATTGTGCAGAAGTCCAACTAAAGGTATACTGAAGTATATTTGATTGTGCTAAAGTGTACAATCAAATTATACTTCAGGTACACAGTAAAATCCTGAGTGTTAAATTAACACTGCTCGGATCATATATGGTCCCACTCTAAAAGAGTGTTAAAGTAACACTGAAGCGGTGTTAAAGTTAATGGGATAATTATGTGATTAATTAAGTGCTGATTGAGCATTAGTGATGAATACCTGCTGTTAACAATCAACATCACTGAACAAAAGAGAAACACAAGAACTACAACTGACTTCAGCCACAGCCTTAGATGAAATCAACTGAAATAAAAGACATTAAATCTCTCAAGATCTCAGCAGAAGATGATTAATCATCTCCACAAACAGCATCACCAACTTCACTCATTACTAACCAGTTTGTCTTTTTTTGTCATGCATCTAAAAATTTCTTATTAAGAATTAACAGAGGTTTAGATGTTAATGTTTATTGAAAATAATAAAATTTGAATTCACTGTTGTGGAGATAAGCGTTTGCTTTAGTTGTGCTCTTGTCCCTCAACTTTTTAACATTAGTTTTTCTCTGGTTTCTGTAATTGTGTTTATGAAACACATTTGTTATGGTAAGAAAAGCCAAGAGAAAACGTAATCAGATTATGGCTATTATTTGATAATGATGTATTTGTCATGCAGTAGCCTGATTCACTGATGTCATCAGTGGTGTTGTATATATTTAGTTTATGTTATTGATCACAAACTCATTTTAATGAAATATGAATAACTTTAAAAATACTTTGCTCACCAGTTTAGAATGTCTGTACTGTTTAGACACGCAGACATCAGGAATCAGCATATGAATCTCAACAATGGTGACAATCATCAGACAGATTCATGTTGCATTGCATTCTGGGTGCACCAATCATAACTCATCCATGGCTCCCAGCATGCATTGCGACATAAATTATGCAGCTGCATTGTCTTAGTATTTTTTATTCTTACTTTCACCATTGCTGAGATTCACATGCTGATTCTTCATGTCTGTGATTGCCAGAATTGAAACTTCTTTATGAGCCATACTTATAAAAGTGGTTTATAAAGTTTTCTCACATTGTTATCTCATATAATAGAACTGCAATAATACAGATTTAGGTAAAATGCAATCAGAGACTCAGACACACAAAATAATGTCATCATAAGTTCCTTGCCATCACATATGTGCTTTATAAACACAATTGTTTGTTCCTTGCCATCACATATGTGCTTTATAAACACAATTGTAACAGCCAAGAAGAAACTTGTATTTAAAGAGTCAAAAGGCAACTAAAGCAAACACTATTCACCAAAACGGTAAGTTGAAAAAAGACAAACAAACAACAAAAAACACATCTAAACTTTAATTCTCAGTAAAGAACTTCTGTTTTAGATAATCCAGAAATAAAGGCTAACTTGTTAGTAGCCTAATGCATGAAGCTGTTGCTGTTTGTGGAGATGATTAATCATCTTCTGCTGAGATCTTGAGAGATTTAATGTCTTTTATTTCAGTTGATTTCATCTAAGGCTGTGGCTGAAGTCAGTTGTAGTAGTTCTTGTGTTTCTCTTTTCTTCAGTGATTCTGCTTGCTAACAGCAGGTGTTCATCACTAATGCTCAATCAGCACTTAATTAATCACATAATTATCTCATTAACTTTAACACTGCTTCAGTGTTACTTTAACACTCTTTTAGAGTGGGACCATATATGCTCCGAGCAGTGTTAATTTAACACTCAGGATTTTACTGTGTACACTTTAAATATCTTGCATTTAAAGACTGATATTATATTACAGAGATCATACAATCCTGATTAATAGTGATAGTAAAACACATTTTAGGCATAATATTAAAAAATGTGCATTGTGCAATAAAGACATACTCCAAATAAAGATTACTTATAATTTTATGAGTAATTGGTATGTCAATAAATATGTTAATGTATTTGGAGTATGAAATACTTCATTAAATTAATTAAGTAATTAATTACGGGGGGGGGGGGGGGGGGTCTAAGCCCCTTATCTCTCCCAACCCTAGCAACGCCCCTGCCCTAGAGACCGATTACTGAACAATAGCTATATCAAGAAGCAATCCCTACAAATTATTATCTTTATTCCAGCTCATCTGCCTGTTCCTGTCATAAGAAGAAACTGTTCATCATCATCATCATATTGTTCATTGGTGTGTTCAGTGGTGAATGTGAGTGATGTGACTCTCTCCTGGTTCAAAGGAAACAGTTTATTGTCCAGCATCAGTGTGTCTGATCTCAGCATCAGTCTCTCTCTACCTCTGGAGGTGGAATATCAGGATAAAAACACCTACAGCTGTGTGCTCAACAATCCCATCAGAAACCAGACTCAACATCTGAACATCTGTGAACTCTGTCACACGTGTTCAGGTATATGAATGGTAAAATATCTTGTGACTGTAAAAGCTTCATCTGAAGTAGCATATACAGATATTTTAAACTCTGTTTATATTATAAAATCTCAGCTGTGTGCTGCTCTTTATAGTGTTTATCACAGATCAGACATATTTACTCCCACTAATGACTCTCTTTAGCCGTTTCAACACCAGGTCCACCATCTACTTCAAACTATACTTCACATTCTCCAGGCTCCGAATCTCAGATAGCATTGATTTCTGCTGCTGCTGCTGGATTTCTGTTGATTGTAGCAGCAGTCGGGATCTACTGGATCTACAGGAGACGCAGAAAAACAGACCAAGAAGGTAAGAGTTTCCTACTGCTTACACATCTGTAAAAGTATAAAAATAATAAAAGTTTTTTTTGTTTTTTTTTAGAAATAAACAAATTTAAGACTGCATTTTGTTGTTGTTGTTTTTGTGTTTGTGTTATTATTGTAGGAGCAGATCAGACTCGTAATGATGAGATCACTTACGCTGATCCGACATTCTACAAACAAAAAGCACAGAAACCGGTGAGAGAATTTAGAACTGTGTCTTTAATACATATTTATTCAATTAGATGTTTATGTCCCATAACCATCCATCCCTTCTTCCCTCTGTTATAATAAAAACAACAATAATTCCAAATAATAATAATAATAATAATAATAATAATAATAATAATAATAATACATATTATTATAAAAACTATAATAATTGTTATTTTTATTACTAGTACTATTTGTTTGAATTACAAATACATTATGAATTATTATTATTAAGCAAATATGTAATTAAATATGAATCAAGTATTTACTTAATAATACATTTGAAACTAATGCACATAATACATAATCTACATTTATTGTGACACGTCCTACGAGAAACCCAGTGTGATTCTAGGGAACTTACTTACTTCTGAGGAAATTACTTCATACATCCACTGAAAATGTCTCAACAGTATACAGTAAATGTCAATAAGGAAAAGATGAAGTTAGTTCTAAAAAAGAGATCCTGAAGCAAAGATAGTTAACATGAAAACCGTAAGTTCAATGGACCGCAGATGAATTACCAAAAAAAGGAGATACCGAGTTAAATTAATGTGCAAACTTTAACTTGAACTGCACAACATTTTTTTTTTTCAATCTAACACTTCACATAACAGTGTAAATATATCCACTTAGCACAGTACAGCTGAAGTTACTGACATGTTAAAGGCACACACACACACACACACACACACACACACACACACACACACACAAAGAAAAAGAGGTCAATTTGGTAGGCTACTTGCACCTGAAGTGCATGCACAGAATTACTGAGTTCCAGTCATAATTTAATTCATGGTAAGTATTCAAGTAAACACAGCTGGTTATTTTTTAGCGAATGTAAACAGTTGGGAGAAAATCAAATGTGTGTTAATTGATCTGATCCATGCATTAGGTCTTAAAGTGACAGCAGCCTTGTCACCTTTTGTCACTGCTCTTGACTCAATGTTTCTAGTAGCTTTAATAAGCATTAATCTATATTTTATACAGTGAAGACGATGCACTATTTTACATTCTGTAGCATTCTTATGTCTTCTTTATTTTTATATTATAACAACTGTATTTCCAGCACAAAATGTCATATGGCCCACCCTTAGCTTCAATAGTTAATAACTTTAGATTTGAAAACAGTTCTTTCATTAGAAATGACCAAAAAGAAAGAACGAAGGAGAAAAATACAGGGTCAGGGTCAGATACAAATCTCTCAACTTCATAAAAACAACTGCAAAAACACTTCTAACAGTTAATATGGTCTAGTTTAGTGTGTTTTTGCTAAACATGCACTGTTAGACTGCCTCTCACTGGAAACTGTGTCCTTCAGAAAACCAATGTGTCAGAAGAAAGTCACACATCTCTGCTCATTTATGCACGAATGTGTGTGATAAAGAAAACATGAAAAATAAAACAAAAATGTCACTGCTGTCTTGTATAAAGAGACAGATGTGAAACCCATGTGAAACATTGATGAGAAATGCCTCTAAAATGTAACCCTTACAAAAATTAACCATGGTTTTAC
Source organism: Aspiorhynchus laticeps (assembly GCA_023376895.1). Lineage (NCBI taxonomy): Eukaryota > Metazoa > Chordata > Actinopteri > Cypriniformes > Cyprinidae > Aspiorhynchus > Aspiorhynchus laticeps. Next base: position 47,117 of record JALXFT010004675.1, read on the forward strand.
TCCAAAAAAAAAAAACATGGTCGCTATGTTAAACCAAATTAACCATGATTTTACAACACTGAGCATGGTTTAGCCATGGTATTAAAACTGTGGTTATGCAAATGGTAATAAATACACAAAAAAACATGGTGACTACACTTTGACTATAATAAAACCATGGCTAATTTTCTTAAAGGATATGCATTCATAAAATGTGTTTCTTTAAACAATCGCGGTATCTATTCAATAGCCATAAACAGCACTATATAGAGTGTATCGAGAGGAGCCCTCTAGCCTCCATGCTAATGTTTATTTGAAATATGAAGTCACGTGCCAATTAAATATTGCCAGTTCAACCATGTTAAAGTTTTTTTGGTCATACCGCCCAGCACAACTTAGCATCCTGAAGACTAGCACACCACATCTTTGGTATGTTAGCAAACAATGCACTTTGGCAACTGTTTTTAAAAAATGAACAGATCTGATATGTGTCTCTTACTATCTTTGTGTCTTTCAGGGAGTCAAACAGGAGGAAGAGGTGGTGTATGCAGGCGTTGCCACGAAAAGTTGATCAAATTCCTCATTAATGTTGCAATCACAGTCAGTACAGTTTACATGCATGCTAGAAAGACAGCCGATTATAAAGCTATCTTTCTACCAATTTTTTCCCAATGTTTTCACATGCAGCAGCGTTACTATGTTAGTGTTCGGCTGAAACTCATCTAAAATGTGTTATGTAAGTTAAATTTTGGGGTAAAATCAGTTAAATATTTACTTATATTCCATGTAACTGTATAATGTTTTTGAACGGTGGCTGGCAACTTATTTCAAAAACGCTGGCGGGGAAAGAGTTAATCACATTAATTTGGTCAATAATAGATTTCACATGCTAAAAAACTAATGAAGCCAGATTCAAATATATTTATAAAACAGACAGTTCCGGTCCTTGATTCTGATTGGTTGAGCCACGTTCGAAGCTATTGTAATTTAGTCTACAAACATACACCTTTGTTCACGTCTGTGTGTTGCTTGGTAACCACTTGGTTGCAACCACAACTGTTTCCGAGGAACTACATTGTTTGGTGGAAGAATAATGTTTTTATTAATATCATTACATTTTTATTTGCTTTGTTTTATTTTGTGAATCCCTTTGCCACATATATGGAGTAAACATTTTATTTAATACATTCAAATATGTAAACATGAATTAGTTCCATTGGCAAATTAATGATGATAATGCAGCGTTGTTCACACCCTTCATGCTGCTTACTAAGATGATGGCCAATATTCTGAGGGTGTAAATACAAATTAAAAATACACAAACAAGAATACAGTCTGCAGGATAATGATTTTGTCACAAATATTATCAGCAAACAGATGATTTTTATGTTTTTATTGCCGTGTGTAATGAATGTTCAATGAATGTATTTGACACTTGAGCAGCTGCAGTCAAAATAAAAATTTATTTGGCTTTGGAAAGAAAAGGGGTTTTGTCCTCTGGTGTAAAAACAACTTATGCATTCAAATCTATAACTGGACATTTGTGATATGTGTCAGCATGTGATTAGTGTGTGTGTGTGTGTGTGTGTGTGTGTGTGTGTGTGAGTGAGTGAGTGAACAATATACGTTTGAATGCACTTCCGCAATTTAACTTCCTTGTTTATAATCTGAAATAAACTACTGAATCTATAAATGCAGATGCTTGACAAAAACAGTCTCCCTAATCAAACACACCTGATTGAACTCATGAGCTCATTAGAAGAAACTCCTGAAACAGGTGTGTCAGATAAGGGAAATATACACAATGTGCAGTGTTGGGGGGCGCCCAGGACCAGGGTTGAGAAACACTGAATTAGATAAATTATGAAAATAGACCTATATAAGGGAGATATTCTATGGCATATGCATCTGTCTCTTTTTTTTTCTGAAAAACTTTTACCTGTCATCAAGGACAAAAACAAAATTGTTTTAAGAACAAATGTAACACCTGACTCACTGCAAGATGTTGAAAAATTATGGTACGCTATTTTTTTAAACCAATACTATTAATATAACACGAGTTACACCAGGGGTGGGTGATTGAGAAGGGTTGGAGCTTCACTCTGCAGGGACACCGGCCCTCCTGGATCAACGTTCCCCACCCCTGAGTAACACACAACCACATGAGTCCATCAGAGACACGGAATTTTAGCCTTATGAAAAAAAAATACTGCATTTGAATCACCACAAACAGAAAAAGGTGCTTTTTGTCTGCAGAAATGGTATAATTACAGCATCTTTGCTAACAAGGCCATGCTAAACCCTGATATAATACCATGGGTTACGCTGTTAGAGTTCTCTCTAGTGTTCACAACAAGAATTCAACTCTACAAAAGTGGCCACTCACAATACCAAGAAAGGTTTCCTCTGGTGCGAAAGCCCCTATTTATTCATAACCTAAAAAAAAAAAAAACAATAGAAGCCCAATAGAAACCATCACAGAAATTCCAGTGGTTTCCCATTAAAATACCATTAGCTTTTTCCAGTAAAACCTTTACAAAATTCCTTTTTGTAGTGTGTTTTGGGCATTTTTCCAATAGGATTTAACATCCCACCAATAGAATCCATCACATACCAGTAGACACCATTATAGTTTCCATTAAAACCAATACAATTCCCATTATAACCATTAAATCCATTACATTTTCTATTGTGTTTTGGGCAGGTTTCTATTGTTTTTTTTTCAGTCATTTGAAGCAAATCTATAATTTTATTCTGTTTTCTGTCAGTGATGATCGTATGCTGACAGAAAACAGAATAAAATGATAGATTTGCTTCAAATGACAGTAGGTCAATTTTCACTTCATCTAGAGCTCTTTTTGTTCTCTGCATTATCAAAAGTAACACTTTACTATATAGAAACCGTTCCAAACGATTCAGTGGATCAGTGAGCCGTTTAATTAAATCTAAATCGCGAACCGAATCATATTGTTCTGTTGACCCGTTTGACCAATTCATTTGGAAAAGATTCGGCTCAAAAGAGTGAACCATTAACAAATCGCAGGTTCTAATTCTGAACAGCCAACAGAAAATACCTAATTGCCAATAAATGCCAAATTAAATAAATCAACATAACTATTGGCTGCTAAAAAGTACATGATTTAAACACTAGTGATGCTGAGATGTGTCAAAAAAAATAAATAAGAAAAAAATAAAAATAAAAAGATTAGCTGTCAGTCTACGTAGGCTTTTTGTGATGCATGATGGGTATCCTGCTTGATGTCTGTGAAACTTCTTTGACTGTTTTTAAACGTATGTTTTGATGGATTGACAGTTCAAAGGGGTGTTAAAAAAACTAATTAAATTGAGAGAAAGTAATGAACGCCTAAACTTTAGCTATATCGGGTTTTTTTTATATAAAGCAGCTTCGAAAAAGGCATATTTTACTTTTTTCTGTGGTATTAAACTTCTCATATGCCACTGTTATTAATATACCAATGCCAACTGCCAAATACACATACAAAGTAATATAATTTATGAACGAATATAGATTTTTTTTTTTTTACAATTCATAAAACTATTTCCACACGGACACACTCATATGTGTGATAACCTCCCCGTGCTGATTTGCATGGTAACATGTGTCGATGATAGCCTATTAAGAGGCCATCATCAATATTAAGAGAATTTAGCATTTCCAGTTAATGTAGGCCTGTTACATTCCTCTTATTATTATTAGGCCTGTTAGCCTATTATTATTATTAGATTAATTTTATTATTAAAGGGGTGGTTGATTGCGATTTCACTTTTTTTAACATTAGTTAGTGTGTAATGTTGCTGTTTGAGCATAAACAATATCTGCAGAGATGCGGCGCTGAAAGTTCAATGCAAACGGAGATATCGTCTTTTAAAATTCTGGCAGTTTAATGCCTACAAAAACGGCTGGTAAGGGACTACAACGAGTTACTTCCCGGGTCTGATATGTCACAGACCCAGATAAACCCCGCCCCCGGGAACACGCAGCAAAGGGGGCGGGGCCATGCTGCCCTGCTTTAGAGAAGAGGAAGAGAAAACTAGGGGTGCACGTAAAAATCTATTCATATGAATCACGATTCTGTCTTCTAACGATTCTAATGGATTCACAAGTTTCAAAATCATTAAAGCAGCGGTTCTTAATACTGTTACTCTGTCGCCCTGCTCATCTCTCTCTCTCTCTCTCTCTCTCTCATTCAGATCGTCAGATAAGCTCCAACAAACTGTTCCAATTCTACACTTATTTTCTCACAGCAATGAGAAGCATTATAAATGGACACGCGTGCGGTTGCTGTGCTGTATTAAAGCTTTAATCAGGATAAAACCGTATATTAAAAGCTAACAGAAGCAGTAGCACTTACAAATAGCAGCGTATTTAAAAGTATGAGACAACAACAACCAAACATACCATTAAGAGCCGTGCTTGCACAGGTTCTGCACGATCCTCTTCACTAATATCCTCTGGGTCTCAATCGGGCTCAAATTGATAAGCATTATAGACAACGCCACTGTTTACAATTCAACCGGAGCACATGCCACTGAGGTGAGGGGCGGGACGTTCAGACGTGCAGTAGAGGCAGTTTAGCCAATCACAACACACTGAGCCAGCTAACCAATCTCAGCCCATCGCGTATTTCTGAAGGAGGAGCTTCATAAAACCAGGAAATAAATCGAGGCGTTTGTCAGAGAAGGGACAGAGAGGTGTGGGATAAAGGTAAATTATGTGAAAAATAATGCGTTTTTAAAATAAACAAGCATGAACACATGCTAGGCTGCACCCCATAAACACAATCAAGCCTAGAAAAAAAAAAACAGTCAACCACCCCTTTAAATTATTGCCCCACATGAATTGATGGTCACCGTCTTGTGCAAAGTTTGCGCGTCGCTTGCTTGAGTTGCCCAGGCACTTTTTTAATGTACAATATCTAAACTAACTTTTTTAATGTACAATATCTAAACTAACTTCTTTAATTCACAATATCTAAACTCAAAAGTTTGCATATACCATGTGAAAAATAAATTGTCAAAATATTTCAGTTGGCTTAAAAAAAACAAAGCACTGATGATTATTCAAACATGCAGTATTTTCAATTTTGCCTCTGTAACATTTACAGTGTTATAGTGTAAGGTAAACAATTAATCACTTCTATGTTTCCTGGAGATGGACCCTACAGACTTGTCATTCTTAGATCTGCCAGTTGAACTTTAGGAATAAAAATTAAAAACAATACTTCAATATTTACAATTATTATCTTTAAAAATATATCTCCTGTAATCATTGTTTGTTTCTATTGTGACTAAGTGAAAGACAAAAATATAGTTAACAATTATAATTTTATATTTATAAAAGTCAACCATTTTGAGCAAGAAATACACATACACACATATATATATATATATATATATATATATATATATATATATATATATATATATATATATATATATATATATATATATATATATATATATATATATATATATATATATATATATATATATATATATATATATATATATATATATATATATATATATACAGTGCACAGCATAAATGAGTACACCCCCATCTGAATAAATATAAAATATGTATTTTCTTAATGATCACAAATATAATTAATGGAAAGATGGCAAAATTGAAATGTATTAAACATATACTTAATAAAAACGACAAAATATATGGCAACATTTTCTGTAAGATAAATAAATTAGCCAATTTAGTTTAAATGAAGGACTGCAGAAATGAGTACACTCTAGATTTAATTCAGCAAATGTATAATATTCTAGTACTTAGTATGTCCTCCAGAACTTTAAGTACACTGCTCTGACCCTTCTTGGCACTGAGTGTACAAGTTCATGACAAATTTTCACATCTGTCCTGTTTAACTCCTGGAGGACGACCTCCTTAAATGCTCTGGTCTTTAATGGCAAGTTTTGCTCCGCTCGTCTCTACAGAATCCCCCACAGCTGCTCAAGAGTGCTAAGATTGAGTGAAATACATGATCACTGAAGGATTTTCACCTTGGGAGAATGAATATCTTCATTGTCATGCTGAAAAAATGCCCAATAATGCAGGGAACGAGGGGAGGGTAGCATCTTCTGTTTCAAGTTTTTGTATTCCATCACACAGTAGTGTGTGAATTCATGACAGCGTTGATAAAGCACAACTCCCTCACACCTTCAGCACTCATTCATCCCTATACAAGAGCTTTACTACCACTGAACGTCACTGTGGGTACCAAACACTTCTCACTGTACTCCTCCTCTAGCAACAACAGAACATTTTGGATGCTTTTGGATCTGAAATGATTGACTTGGTCTCTTGAGACCAGAGTATAGATTCCCAGAAGTCTCTATTTTGTAGATATGGGCTTTGGAAGAGGTTAAATGAGTTTATCGTGCTTTGGCTACAGTAGGGTAATTCTAGTGGTGACGACAACCATGCATGTCACTTCTGCAGGCTGCGTCATACTCTGTGAGATAAAGTGTCACTCTTTTCATAGCTTTTGCCGGCTCTGAGACACTTGCATGTTATTTCTCCTGCTCTTTTTCTAGCAAAAATTCACTCATCACTAAATGAAAACTTAAAGTGAAGACCTGATTATTTCAGGAGTCTTGTCACAAGTCCATTGTTTTTGAATGTTGGTGCTACTTCTGCTATATTTTGGCACTTAAAACAATAATTTGGTATTCCTCTTGTACCATTGTCCTCTTATGCTAAGGAATAAGTCACCTAGCAGTTCTCTCCCAACTGGTTCCACTGCTGCCAGCATTAAGTCAGAGTATGAATCAGAGGACTATGTAACACTTTTAATTGTCAGAAAATTACTGGTCTTTAAAAGTTTTGGTTCAATATACTCACCTGTTGATCAAAAATAGCCTTAAACATTTTTTTAGAAACTTTCAGGAGGGTGTACTCATTTTTGCAACAACATTTTATCACTTTGATAAGAAAATATTATTTTGCTGAATAATTTTGACATTCTTCTTTGGTAATTGATCAAGCAGGATTGTTGGAACATTATATCTCCAAAGAACCCTAACATGTCATCTAAGTAAAGAGTATTTGCTGAATTTGTTAAGTATTAGAGGGGGTGTACTCATTTATGCTGTGCACTGTATATATAGTGATTGTGACAGGAGTGCAGTGCTCACAGTAGAGATGGGAGTGTTGACTGTCGAGGATAAATTAATACAAGGAGACATGTTAAGACTGGAAGTTGGCAGTAAAGGGCTGAGAGCAGATGTGCTACATGAGAGAGAAGTGGAAGCTTTTGGAAGAGCTGATATTGTGGAGAGGTGATGGAGAACGACCAAGTAATCTGTGAGAAATCCTGCAAGACAGGAAGTGAGACAACATTGAGAACAACAAATAGCAGACAACAACATGCTGTAACTGCAGAGTGTATAACAGTAAACAGAACGTTATCATCTGTTGGTGTGAAAAATAAATAGTTATTATATTTCTTGTTCTTGGTGTGAACAGCTTTAAGTGATCTGATTTGGCCAAATTAATTGAAGATCTGATTTGTCACGTGACAAGTTAAACTAGCATTTCCAGACAGATGCGTTCAATAAAAATCCTACATGGAAAGAAAAGCAGACTCTGAGGTGTGGACAGATATCATGTACTGTTAGAACGGGAAGAGACTGTTAATCTGTTAAAGTTAATAAAAAACAAACAATGAACTTAATATAAACTTTGATATAAACACTCTGACTACTTACAATGGGCACAATTTGCATGAGAGTTGAGGCATTGGCCAATGACAGAAGTAGGAGTAAAAGTCGCAGAATTTTGTACGAGTACGCTAGTATAATATTGTATGAATTTGCTGACTTGTTAAATTGTATGAACTATTACTACTTCGACATGACACTTTGTTGAGGGTTCTTTCTGATGGGGCCGTGGGATAAGTGTGATAAGCAAAGTTTAAGAAACATCAAATGCTGCGCAAAATGTATCTGCAGTACAGTTCAGTCAAGGTGCTCAGACCAATACAGACATACCATTGGAAGTGTATTCCTTTGCAGCTTTTTGTCTTCTCAGTAAACACACAATACAGCCAAAATCAAATCCCAGGGGTCCGTTCTTCGTACCTCGCTTATTACATCTGAGATGATTTGAAAGATGCCAGATCTTCTAATCCTGATAACTGATCTCTGGCTAATTTGGTTCTTCAAACGAATTTGTGTATTAGATTAAAATATTTGGATTACGTTGTCTAAGATTACTGCGCGTTCTCGTGTTCCCCGAAAAGGGCAGATGTATCGATACTCGAAACCACGATCAGCAATGCAGCGATTGGCTGGCGGCAAGACAGCAACGTAATGACATCATATCATTAAAAAAGACACCTGACGGAAATCTTAACAAATTTCTGGACCTTTATAAGGAAACAGCCAAGCGAACAAAACTACATAAATGTATATAGATATAAATAGATAAATGAGATGTAAATAGATCAACTAAATGTGGACTGTTTTTAATTTATTTGTATTTTTTTTACATGATTCCCAATTATTTATATTCATGACTTCTAGTATTTGTACAGGCTTTAGATATAGACGCAGATTTGTTATGTGACGGCATTAATTAAAGTTTCTTAAGGGTCAAGATCAAGTTATCTGCATCTCGTGCGCTCCATCAAGCCCCTCCCATAATAGCGGTCACCACTCAAATTAATGCACGGCTCAGATTAACTGTATAGCATGTGTGTAAGACTCCAATATAGTTATAAAGCAATTATTTCATCACTAATAAATCTTTCAATGAGTAAAACTGGCTGGGTCTAGTATTATAGACTACACAACATTATCTCATTTTCAAATTAATTTTTAAATTATTTTTATTTTAAATGATTGTCCCTGGACCAGAAGGGTACTCTTGTAATAAACTAGCGGTGACTGGGACCTATTTTAAGTATCAATTCTGCTTAAAAAGATGCAATCTAATCCTGTTTACATGAAATAAGCTGCTCCCGAGCAGGTTTATGCTTAAGGACCTGTTGCTATGACAGCAAGTCTAGGATGAGCTTCGACGAACCAAATGATCCAAGATCAAGCGAAATCATCAACAATCAAATCCAGCTAACTGAGTTAGCGACGTACGAAGAACGGACCCCAGGACAGGCCTTCCTTTGGTCTTCCCTTCCAGCTGAAACAAAGAGAAATATACACATGTTGAGACCAGTGTTGGGCTAGTTACTCAAAGAATGTAATATATTAGTCATTACTAGTTACTCCTTTCAAAAGTAATATTGTTACTTTACTTATTACATTCTGGCAACAATAATTAATAATTAATAATTTTTAACAAGATGGCGCCGAGGATGGCAGCCGTGTTGCGAGCTCCGAGAAAACTTTGTATGTTTTGTTTGTTTTTTTGTTGTTTTACGTGTTAGATGTTGTTAGTATAACTGTCTACGATAGAGACACGCTTTTAAAGATCGGTTCTTCCGTCGCACAACGCAAACCGGACTTTGAGTTCCTGAACGCCGGTGTATTGTTTACAGACACCGCATCAGAGCCCTTTGTCTGGAACGCACGACCACGACGAAAGAAACGCAGCTGGAAAAGAGGGAAGAGAGCTGGCGTTCTCGTCAGACTGAGACGCCGTGCCTTTCGACCTCCTCTCCCAACCATTTTGCTGGCTAACGTTCAGTCACTGGATAACAAACTCTGTGAACTGCATGCGCGCATCTCATACCAACGAGAAACAAGGGAATGCTGCGTTATTTGCCTCACAGAAACCTGGATGTCTGCAATGGTTCCAGACTCAGCCATCGAGCTCACGGGGTTCTCCGCACACCGCTCGGACAGAACGAAAGAGCTCACAGGGAAAAGCAAAGGTGGGGGCGTTTGTTTCTACATCAACAACTTGTGGTGTGATGAAAGGAATATACACCCTATTAAATCCTTCTGCTCCCCTGATCTGGAATTTCATACGCTTCTGTGTCGACCATTCTGGCTACCGAGGGAATTCACAGCGATCATAATCACAGCTGTATACATTCCTCCTCAAGCCAACACAGACCAGGCACTCAGGGAACTGTACGGGAATATAAGCGAGCAGGAAACCGCGTACCCAGATGCAGCGTTTATTATTACGGGGGACTTTAATAAAGCCAACTTCAGAACAATAGCTCCAAAATACTTTCAACACATCACCATCAACACGCGTGGTGATCGTGTACTGGACCATTGCTACTCCCCCTTCCGGGACGCTTACAAATCCCTCCCCCGCCCACCTTTCGGCAAATCAGATCATTCTTCCGTTCTGCTCCTGCCTGCTTATAGGCAGAAACTGAAACGCGAAGCACCCGCCCTCAGGACAGTTCAATGCTGGTCGGACCAATCGGACGCTATACTACAGGACTGTTTTGATCACGTGGACTGGGACATGTTCCGGGCAGCATCTGATGACGACATAGGAGTACTCAGATTCTGTAACGTGTTTCATACGGACGTGTATAGAGGATGTTATTCCGACCAAAACGATACGCATCTACCCCAACCAAAAACCGTGGATTAACAGCGATGTTCGATCAGCCTTGTCAGCGCGGACATCTGCCTTTAAATCCGGAAACACTGACGATCGGAAACAAGCCAGTTACGATCTCAGGAGATCCATCAAAGCAGCCAAACGACAATATAAAAACAAAGTTGAAGAACAATTCAACAACAATAACCCAAGAAGCATGTGGCAGGGCATCAACAACATCACAGGTTTTAAAGGGAATAAACCAGCCACTGTGAACATTGCGGCCTCTCTACCGGACGAGCTGAATACCTTTTACGCTCGTTTCGAGGCTCATAACACCGCCCACACAGAGTGCGCTCCCACGGCTGCTGCAGAAGAGGTGAGTCCACTATCCCTTTCTGTCGCGGATGTAACTCGATCCTTCAAACGAGTGAACATCCGCAAAGCTGTGGGCCCGGATGGCATCCCAGGCCGTGTGCTCAAAGCATGCGCTTACCAACTAGCCGGGGTTTTTACAGACATCTTCAATCTGTCCCTCTCTCTGTCTGTGGTTCCCTCATGCTTCAAAAAATCCACCATTGTGCCCATACCAAAGAAAAATAAAATCACATGCTTGAACGACTGGAGGCCCGTTGCTCTGACACCCATCTTCAGCAAGTGTTTTGAGAAGCTCATCAGAGACCACATCTGCTCTGTGCTGCCTGCCTCACTGGACCCACTACAATTTGCATACCGCAGAAACCGTTCCACAGACGACGCTATTGCCTTCACCCTGCACACTGCTCTCTCCCACCTGGAAGATAAGAACACCTATGTGAGGATGCTGTTCGTGGATTATAGTTCAGCATTTAACACCATAGTGCCTGCCACACTGGTTGAGAAGCTCCAGACTCTGGGACTGAACAGATCTCTGTGCAGCTGGGTCCTGGACTTCCTGACAGGCAGAAGTCAGGTGGTCAGAATGGGCAACAACATTTCATCTCCGCTGACCCTCAACACTGGTGCTCCGCAGGGCTGTGTTCTCAGCCCACTCCTGTACTCCCTGTACACACACGACTGTACAGCTACACACAGCTCCAACGTCATCGTCAAATTTGCCGATGACACAACGGTGATAGGCCTGATCACCGACAACGATGAGACGGCCTACAGAGAGGAGGTGAGTACCCTGACTAAATGGTGCCAGGAGAACCACCTCTCACTCAACATCGACAAGACCAAGGAGCTGGTGGTGGATTTCAGGAGACAGAGCAGAGAACACACACCCATCACCATCGACAAGACACCTGTGGAGCGGGTAAACAGCTTTAAGTTCCTCGGCGTTCACATCACCGAGGATCTCACATGGTCCACTCACACAGATGCAGTGCTGAAGAAGGTACATCAGTGCCTCTTCTTCCTGAGACGGCTGAGGAAGTTTGGAATGAGCCCCATCATCCTCAGATCCTTCTACACCTGCACTGTGGAGAGCATCCTGACCGGCTGCATCACCGCCTGGTTTGGAAACAGCACCGCTGGCAACCGCAAAGCTCTGCAAAGGGTTGTGCGAACTGCCCGCCACATTGTTGGAGGTGAGCTTCCCTCCCTCCAGGACATCTACACCAGGCGGTGTATAAGGAAAGCCAGGAGGATCATCAAGGACTCCAGCCATCCATCCCACAGACTGCTCTCTCTGTTGCCCTCAGGGAGACGTCTCCGCAGCATCCGATCCCGCACTAGCCGACTGAGGGACAGCTTTTTCCCTCAGGCTATCAGGCAAATGAACAGTCAGAACTAACTCACCCTACATCACACTCCCACTCACACATCATGCCATGCATTGCACTTTACCGCCGTTCACTGGACTACACGCACACACTGCAATAATACAACCTATCTGCTATCACTGGATACCATACAATGCACATCCACGACATTGCATATGTATAATCTGTTGCACCTTTGCACAACTATCTATTGCACAACTAATCTGTTGTAAACCTATAATCCGTTGCAAATCTATAATCCGTTGCACCTTAACATATACAATGTTTAGATGTGTACATAGTGTATTGGTAACTAAGACTGTCTTTATAGTACACTGTGTATATTGAGTATGTGTACGTGTATTTTGCACATTGTCTTCTGTACAGTCTGTAAATATGTACTGTCTATATGTAAACTGTTTTGTTTTTTGCACTGTTTGGAGCACGCTCTCAAGAATTTCACTCACCAAGGCACTTGTGCTGTGGTGATGTGACAATAAAAGTGATTTGATTTGATTTGATTTAGTTACACTACTAGTTACATTACTTTTTCTTTATGCCTCACAGAAGTTGTAACTGTGTATCTTCCACATAACATTCTTCTTGAATGTTACTAATAACGTATTTCTGCTTTATCATTTGACCAAAATCCACATTGGATCTCAG
>JALXFT010002281.1:0-19999 GCA_023376895.1 Aspiorhynchus laticeps
TCAGAAGTTATTACAATCACTCAGTAGTGATTGATAGTGACATTCAAGCAGAAATGTTGTATTAATCCCATTAATTCTCATGTGTAGCTTGAAGCTAATTGTAATTTCTCCATTACACATTTCATTATGTATTTTATCAAATCATAAGTTTTTAAGAAGCAGTTTAATTTTCCAAAAAGTTTTTTTAATTAATAATGTAGCACATGCTGATCAGAGGGATGTAATGCCAGAGTAAAGTAAAGCCACAATTTACACAACAGTGTTCAGATTAGGGATGTGCGGGTCTAGTCGACTAAACGGTACAGCTCCTACTAGTCGACACTGAAAACAATAGTCGACTACACGAGAAAAAAAAAAGAGATGATTTTATCATTCAAATTACCATCATTTTAACATTACATTTAAAACATTTTAAAGAACACTTAAAATAAAACTTTTGAAAAAGAATACATATCAAAATATTTAATTATTTTTAAAAACGTATCTGGGCGGGAACTATAATTTTCCCTCACATGCGTTTTCTTCATGTCGGTTGCGGCGAGCTCCACGCGAAAGACCAGCAAGGTGTGGGATTATTTTGAATTAGAAGGAAATGGAAACGTTTTTTGTAAACTGTGTAATGTCAAATTGGCTAACAATAACTTTACTGGAGCTATGCGTAATCATATTCAATACAGGCATGTGTTAGCTTGGAGTCTAGCCAAAGCCAAATGTCTATCATATACACCAGGGGTTTTCAACCTGTGGGGCGCGCCCCCCCAGGGGGGCGCCAGCACCTGTCAAGGGGGGCGCGAGCATCAATTAATTCAGAGACATTGCCTTGAAGATTTATGAATACGAGCTTTCAAATCTTTAGCCATCCGCTAGGGGGCAATCTGACTCCCGCTGTTAGGCGACAGTGAGAATGGTGTAAAATGATTTACGGTTGATTGTCAGAAATCCAACCACGGATTGGCATGTTGTTATCTCAGAAACAGGCTCAGCCATCACATTGAATCAGGTAAACTGGTTACATATTTATGTTTCAGTATAATTACGCACGCTAACTTTATACCAGACAGGGGTGGTTCTAAACCCTTTTTAGGTGGGTTTCAGCCCCCCAAAACTATCTTAAAGATCAGGCCAGTGCTGCTTCCTCAAGAAAGTTTTAGTTCTCACGTGTTTTAAGTCTTGTCAATTTAAACAAAGTAATTTTAAGCCCAAGACATCTCAACGCGGTAACGTAACGTTACTCACGCGCTGTGACAGAGCGTTTCAGCGCGCCTGCGCGCACAAACAGATAGCCTTCACATATCGCGTCTTTTGCGCGCTCAAGTTCGTTATTTCAAATGTAGACGCGCGGTATGTGCGCTCATAATGGAAGCGACGCGCTCGTTTTTTCCAGGCGCGTCCGCGCCGCATCCAGATAAAAACATCTCAACTTTTCATAATACCGCAAGCGCACAGCAGGTCATGTGACAAGAACCAACCAATCAGCTTCATCCTTTCACGTAACAACATTGAAAGCTCAGCCAAGATGAAGGAACAGCTGATCATAGCTGTACGTGGATAGTCATTTTTAAATAAATATAGTAGCAGAGCTACTGCAATCGATTTTTAGTGCTGGAAATCCATTTTATTCTTTGCTGAAACTTCCGAGTCTTCATGGAGAGCGCAGTTCATGGTTGCTTAGCAATGGCAGACGCCAGGGGAGCGCAAGCTACAGAGCGCTTTGAAAAGGAGAAAGCGACGCGTCTAGCGTTTTTAGGCGCGACATGTGAACAGCCCCAGACAGCAGGTGAATACCAGTGGCTGTCCTGAGGAGTATCCTAGTAAGCACAGTCGGTTGTTTCAAGTGAACGTAAACAGTAAAGTAAATATCAACTGTACATCAGTATAACGGATCCGTGCATTTTTTGTGTAAATAATGTTAATCAAAAAGAGCAAAAGAAAAAAAGGGGGAGGAGGGGGAGGGGGGGCGCGAGTGAAATTAGACAAACTTGCAATAAAATGGAAGTTAATTATTTAAAAATCATACAATGTGATTTTCTGGATTTTTTTTTAGATTCTGTCTCTCACATCGTGTACCTACGATGAAAATTACAGATCTCTCCATTCTTTGTAAGTGGGAAAACTTGAAAAATCGGCAGTGTATCAAATACTTATTTGCCCCACTGTATAGCTCCGTGTTTCATTCATTAATAATTTATTTTACACAAAGCTGTTAGGTTGCATTTACATTTGTCTTGGATTATTGTTACTTCTTAGATTGCCATCTTGATTTTTTTAATAAAATCCTGCCGCTCTTAGATCCTCACCACTACAGCACAATATGTAGCCTACAGCAATATTAATACAGTCTAACTAGGTTTGTTAGTTTGTAGTTAAACTAGCACATTATGAATTGGTTAACTTTGACTGAGGTGACATCAGCTGCCGCTGAGTCAAATGCTTGTGGAAGAGGTTTGTCTTCGGTTGCTTTGTGAAAATAGACTCAGCAGATTGAGTGAAGACTGAGAACTTTCTTTTTAGACACTTTTTTTTTATCACACTGGATGGACTGGGTTTAACTGTTAAACATATGTGTTGCATGATCTTTTCTCAAAACTAGCTTCCCTTTTTTCATCATTTTTGCTCAGTTTCTTAATCCGCTATGAGGCAGTAGTTTTTAGTGGATGTATGTTCCAGTGTTAGTTTTTAACAGCTGTGGATGAGACTCATATATACACCAGAAGTCTGTGCTTCATAGCTCGCATAATACATCACAGATTATTTGACAGATGGCAGATCTTGTAATTGTGATAACTAATCTCAGGCTAATTTGGATTTATCAAAATATCTGCATTAGGTTGTCTCAGATTACTGCACATTCTTGTGTGCACTGGAAAGGGCAGATATATTGATACTTGAAACCATGATCAGCAGTTGGCTGCATCAAGACTGCAACGTATTGACATCATAACTAAAATCAAGGAAACAGCCTAGCGAGCATAAAAGTTCTATTAGATATTTATTGTTGTTATTATTATTATTTTACACAAACTCTAATATTTTTACAGGCTGCATTATTTATTTATGCATGTAAATGTTATACTGTAATTTATTCATTTCATTATTTATTTTATTTTTTGATAGTGGAATTGAATTCCACAAAAAAGAGCTCCACAAAAATAGCATGCAAAAAAAAAAAAAACAATGTGTGAAACATTTTCATCATCAGTCTGAAATTGTTTCTGTCAAATTTGAGACCTTGCAGTAAAGTTTTGTAGAGAAGTTGTTAACAATGTGAACTATATCTGCTAACTTCCTCCAGACTGAATTAGACCATGCCCCGTGTGTTCAACAACACTTCCTCTCTCCAAAACTATTATTCACTACTTATTTAATATTCCTTTTAGGTTGTGGCAAAACGTATTAATACATATTTAAATGAATAAATATCTAGATGTGAATTTACTTAACTCAGATGCTGTCACACGTAACTCACTTGATTTTATGAACATTCTTTTGTGGATGTTGTCCATTAAATCTTTTGAAACAGCTAGTGAAAGTCTGAACAGTTGCAGTGCAAGTCTTAGCAACTGTTTCTGTTTCTTCTCCATTGTCTGCTGTGATGAGGATATTCTTTTACTCTAAACACTGATGTTACTCTTACACAGATATGATGTAATACGGTGTCAATAGAGAGACAACTGGAGTTGTCTTTATGATGGTGCTGATGAGAGATTCAGAGACAAACAGAAGCTGGACAATCAGACTGAATCTCTGACCATCAAGAACATCAGAACCACAGACTCTGGACTTCATGAGGTTGACACATAGACTGTAAAAAAAGACTGATGCATCTCCACTCCTTTCACTATAGAAAACTGAAGCCAACCATTGAAGTGTTGAAGTGTAAATTGATTATTTAGTTTGGCCAACCTCCGGTTGTCAATAAAATATAATACAACACTACAGTAGTACTACTACAGTACCTCGGGGTAATTACTGTCCCGAATATAAAACAATATAACACAACAGTATTTTGAGGAAATTCCATTCTCAAATATATACAATATAATCAAATACTACTACTGCTGCTATCACTACCTCAAACCACATCTGAGCATCAGGCATTAAGCATCTATACACTTTCACTGCTCAGGTGTAAGCAGGTCCAACACAAGATCAAGATCATTAATACTGACTGATCTGGTGATTTCTTTCAATCAAGCAATCTAATAATCTAAGTGTTTTCTTACAGATGGTGTGTTTTGCTATTGATGTTAATCAGGGTTAAACATACTTAAGCTTATAAACCTCTAAAATTCTCAATAGGAAAGTGAGCTTGTGCTGTTTGTGATGGTAACCACTAGGTGGCGTTTATTCACTGTAGAAGTGCAAAATGGAATCTGTCTTTCTTACTTTCTTCTTATTTCTATTAAAAATAAACAAAGTATACAGTGTTGTGATTCATCTTGGAAACTGAACAGGACAGATACTTACTGAACAAAAACAGCTCTTTCACTGTTGTGCTCTATTGACTCTAATGGTCATGACTCATGTGCATGACTTACTTTTTAAACTGTTTTAATGCTATAAATGATCACTATTTGGGCATCTGCATGAGAAAAAATACTGTTTTATTTCTATAAAGGAAGTATAAGCCGTATATGATTCATATCAGTTCAGCAGGTGGTTTTCAGTTTAAGGTGCTTGATTTGGCACGACAAATATTTCTACTTTTATATTTCCAAATCATGTGCAAAATTGCAGCATACAATTAATACAGTGCAAACTGGAAAAAAAGTGCAATACAACTGACAGCACCAAAAAAAGGATGCCATATAGGCTACAGCAGGGCTGGGCAACTTCGGTCCTTTGTCCTGCAGAGTTTAGCTCCACCCTAATCAAAAACACCTGCCCAGGGCCGGCGTGGGACTCATTATCAGGCGCGTTCGACTTTAAGCGACGCTGCACAGAATGGTCAGTGTATGACCAACACGTTCTCTCAATCTGCGTATAAATACCACGGCTTTACACGTTGGAATTGCTTATAATGCATACGCCAAATGCCAATCTTCCCATTAATTTCAGTGCAAAGCAGATGCGTACAAATACCACGCAGCATCTTCAGCGGCAGTGACGTCACCAGCGAGGCCCGCTTCACCTGATGCGCGTGCACCTTCAAACAGGTAAGGGTATCAATCTTTTCCTTTTTAATGAGATTTTAATTATTTCAGTGTTTCTGAGTTGCACGGCATGTGCTAAAATGGAAGCGTATGCATTCAGATTAGTTAGTGGAACAGTGCCTAACAGCTGCTAACGTTAGCCTACCATTGACATTAGCCTAAGCCAGGGGTTTTCAACCTTTTAGGACATGCGCCCCCCCAAGTTTGTCTAATTTCACTCGCGCCCCCCCTCCCCCTCCTCCCCCTTTTTTTCTTTTGCTCTTTTTGATTAACATTATTTACACAAAAAATGCACGGATCCGTTATACTGATGTACAGTTGATATTTACTTTACTGTTTACGTTCACTTGAAACAACCGACTGTGCTTACGAGGATCCTCCTCAGGACAGCCACTGGTATTCACCTGCTGTCTGGGGCTGTTCACATGTCGCGCCTAAAAACGCTAGACGCGTCGCTTTCTCCTTCTTTTCAAAGCGCTCTGTAGCTTGCGCTCCCCTGGCGTCTGCCATTGCTAAGCAACCATGAACTGCGCTCTCCATGAAGACTCGGAAGTTTCAGCAAAGAATAAAATGGATTTCCAGCACTAAAAATCGATTGCAGTAGCTCTGCTACTATATTTATTTAAAAATGACTATCCACGTACAGCTATGATCAGCTGTTCCTTCATCTTGGCTGAGCTTTCAATGTTGTTACGTGAAAGGATGAAGCTGATTGGTTGGTTCTTGTCACATGACCTGCTGTGCGCTTGCGGTATTATGAAAAGTTGAGATGTTTTTATCTGGATGCGGCGCGGACGCGCCTGGAAAAAACGAGCGCGTCGCTTCCATTATGAGCGCGCATACCGCGCGTCTACATTTGAAATAACGAACTTGAGCGCGCAAAAGACGCGATATGTGAAGGCTATCTGTTTGTGCGCGCAGGCGCGCTGAAACGCTCTGTCACAGCGCGTGAGTAACGTTACGTTACCGCGTTGAGATGTCTTGGGCTTAAAATTACTTTGTTTAAATTGACAAGACTTAAAACACGTGAGAATTTAAAACTTTCTTGAGGAAGCAGCACTGGCCTGATCTTTAAGATAGTTTTGGGGGGCTGAAACCCACCTAAAAAGGGTTTAACCACCCCTGCCTGGTATAAAGTTAGCGTGCGTAATTATACTGAAACATAAATATGTAACCAGTTTACCTGATTCAATGTGATGGCTGAGCCTGTTTCTGAGATAACAACATGCCAATCCGTGGTTGGATTTCTGACATGACTAACCGTAAATCATTTTACACCATTCTCACTGTCGCCTAACAGCGGGAGTCAGATTGCCCCCTAGCGGATGGCTAAAGATTTGAAAGCTCGTATTCATAAATCTTCAAGGCAATGTCTCTGAATTAATTGATGCTCGCGCCCCCCTTGACAGGTGCTGGCGCCCCCCTGGGGGGGCGCGCCCCACAGGTTGAAAACCCCTGCATTACAGTACACGTACTTAATGCAGAAAAATTGTGCAAACTTGCAATTCAACTACCTGTGTCACAATAACAGTAATAAATCCATCTTAAAATATAGAGAAATTATGCAAACTTGCAATTCAACTACCTGTCTCACAACTATTCAGCTAGCTGTGTCAGTAATGGACAATAACAGTAATGGACAGGATAGGAATGAGGCCTTCATGGCAAGATAAGAGAGCAAGGGAGAGAGCGATGAAGGAATGTCGTAAAGGGGTCAGGCGCTCCTCTCAGTCTCAAACATTATAATGAGTCCACACGCAACAGCATTGTGTAAAAATCTTGTAGTGCAAAGTTGTCTTGAAAAATTACAAAAAGAACAAGGCTACTCAAAACTGAGCCTGACAACTACCGCTGCAAAAAAAAAAAAAAAACTATGATGCCCACTCAAAGTCAATAAGTTTCCTCAAAAGGGTGCTCACATGAGGGTTCATTGTTGTCCGCTTCTTGGTCTTTGAGCCTCTTTCAGGATTGATGCCCAGGAAGCACCTGTTAATAAGCAAAGATAGTTTCAGTTTTAAATAGATTTACAGTATGTATTGCAGACAGCATTTATCAAGGTGTGCTTTTTGCTGTGCTTTTTCCCCACATCAAACCCTAATAGATTTATAATCCAATCTTGTTAGATCTTACTCTCACCATACTTTTTTTTAGCCATTTTTAGCCAAGGTGCCTCAGGTTAGGTTTGCCTGAGGCAAAGTGGTTGATTTTCTACTATGAGGCCATATCAACGTGCGCCGCCACTGAAATGCGTCTTCACGCAATTGGCCAGTTGATAAATTAAAACCAAACCCTGTTGAAAGAATGACAAACATCCTTTTCAATTAAGGGCCTGAGAGCATTTTGTTCTGCTTTTAAAGAAAATTTCATCTACTTCATTCAATACATTCGCATTTCGCAATAGACGTTTCAAAATCATCATCACATAGCCTGCCCCAAAACAAAATAAATAGCTGTGATTGGACCGGCAGGTATTTGTCAGCATAACATGTGTAGAAACCCAGACTGATCTGCAGAGCGAAATTGAATGAGTTCGCGAGATCAGGATGGTCTCACCAGGCTAACCTCAGGTACCTCGTTTGTCAGCATTTCAAACCTCAAGACAATCATTGAGTTGGAAGCCTGTACTATAATGTGAATTACAAGATTAAATGTGATCTTTATAAAATACCTTTGAATGAACTCCAGCGTCGACGATCCAGCGGCAGGATACTCAAGGTTGAAGACGTAATAGCTGCTGAAAAAAGCAGCTACTCCGTGTAAAAAGAAAGGGTGTGGGCCCATCTCGACATGTCCCTCGATGGATAAAAGCCATCCAGAGGGTTTCATCATGTCACCTGAAATTAACAGATACAACATTATGTGTTATGAGCACTTTGTGATCTGCTTAAGATACAAAAGGGCTATACAAATGTAATTCTTATTATAATTATAATTATTTATTGTGGTCATATAGATTTCTAGAATGAAAACAAAATAATGAGTTAGAAATGTCGATACTAGATCAAAGTAACATTACCTTGAATGATCAAGCAGGGGGTGCTGGGGAGTTCTGCAGTATTGACGTCCACAGCAGTGGCACATGGCTGTAACATAGTAAATAGCATGGATTTAGGATAAAGGATAAGTATTGTTCATTGGTCAGAGGTAGTAATTCATGCAAGGTAAATGTTTATGTAATCACTCATTTTGCATTTTAAATACTTGAATAAAAAAAATCTTACATCAACTTCAAGCATCAAACTCTCTTTCGGCTCTTTGAAGTACAACATTAGGAGCAGCAGGATGCAGGCAGCCTTGTCAGAGTCTGGATCATAGCAGGCCAGAACATCACGGATCTTGGGGTTGTCCAGTGTTGCACAGTAATCCAGGATGGTCTGTCCTCGTCGACTAATTGCCTCCTGTAGCTTCTGAAGGACATCGACGTCCGTCAGGAGGCCAAAGTGTGAGAATAGGCATTTCTGAGAGAAGAGAAATGGCCATTCCTGTTTGATCTCAGACATCGCTGCAGCAGGCACTTTGTTAAGGTATTTCCGCAGGATGACGCATGTCTTTTCCATCATTGGTTCTGCTCTCTCTGACCCACTCATTCCTTCCTCTGTGTATACGGACATACAAATGTATTGTTAGTACCCAAGTAACAATTTGGTCTTGTAGCCACCCAACACACACAGATCTTGACCAATTACTAAAGTCTAAACAAAATTACTTAAGACAGTAGATGGCATGCCTGAGTATATGTTCAGCAGATCCCTCTTCATATTCTCCAACGTTGCCTCGGTCTCCCCCTCTGGCAAATCTGCTGAGCCCCACCTGACACACCTAGGAGCGGGCATCACAGGGTAACAATACTATTGGGGATGATTATAGCTCAGAAGTTGGAGCAAGTCGTCTCATGACTGAAGGGTCAGCAGTTTGATTCCCTGTTGTGACTGTCTAAATAGTCCCATCCCACAGAAGTTATGTTACAGTGTAATAGTGTTGTGTGAACAGGTGTATTTTATCAAACTAATTAAGGTCAAGGTATTTACTGTACCACAACCATGCATGCCAGAGAGCCACTATGCACAATATCAGCGCCCTGGCTCAGCTAAATCCTAAATGGAACAAGGCCATAATCACAGTTAATTACACCTGTGTTTACTACACTATTAACATCGCAACATGCTTGCTGTGAAAAGGGTCCATGTCAAAGTGTCAATAAAGTAGTCAAGAGAAAAGTATGTTTTGTCCTGTTTCAGGGTTATTCATGGTCATATACAATGCTTTTGAACAAATATTGACAGACTTTACATGTATATTGCCACATACCCGTATTGGTCAACAGGGCCTCTTGCCAGTCTGGCCTCTCCTGCCATTCCCGTGCGCGGTCTTCTTTCTCTGCGGCGTTGAGCAAGAGTGTTATTCCTATTTTTGTACTCCACTCTTGTTTTTACTTGTTGCAGAAGAGAGTGACATCCGTCTCCAGCAATATCACCGTGCTTGCCAATGTCGCCAAATGATTTTGGATGGCTCCTGAAAATGTGGGTGGGATAATTAGAAAACATGTCACCATTGTGGCACTTACGACAGAAGCGTACAGCTAATGTAAGGATTACTTAAAGGAATGAACCATGCTTAAAAAAAAAAATCAGGCTGAACAAGACCAAAAAAAACATCAGGCTGAACAAGACCTTCATAAAAACATGTGAATTAGTATGGTTTTCTTGAATATACTAGCTCTGTTTAAACAAATCATGTTTACAAAGTCTTCACTTTTGCACCCTTGTTACATCATAGGTGCAGGGAATGAATCAGTGAAAGTTACAAACAGTTGAAGGGGGTGGGGATGGGGATTAACTGACAGCTAATATTGATAATAGTCCCATCCCTACCTGACAATGTTTCTCACAACGCTGTGGCACATGGCTCTGGTTGGGTTGCGGTCGTGCTGCATCATTTGGTCCACGAGCACGATCACGAAGGCCTTTCTCTCGTCTGGCAATGGTCTTTCTTCTTTTTCCACTCCAAGTCGAATGGCTGATGACACCTGGTCCCAGTTGAGACGAAAGTCAACATGCCATGGTACGCCAGGCGGTGAAGCGCGTGACGTGCTTGGGGCAGTGCTTGGAGGGCTGGGCAACAGTTGATTTGGAGTCTGGAATGTTGTGTTTGGAGAGCTTGGAGTTGGGGAACTTGGAGCAGGAGCAGAGACCAACTCCATATTAAGAGTAACAAGTCCTAGAAGGCACAAAAACAATTTATTAAATAAGATAGGGCAAGATGTAGGGCTGTGGGTCAATAGACTTTGTGCTTAACTGTAGTCCTGCTCCAGTACTTCCTGGAGGAAGCACACACATTGGTTTCCTGTCAGCACTATTGGATGAAGCAATTTGAATTTATTCACGCAAGTGCCATTTGTTCGAATGTGACATAATGGGTGGGGAGAACGCAGAAGTGTCCATTGACTCATTGCTCTGATAATGCCACTTAAAAAACAATAGTTAAAATAACAGGCCAATACACTATTGGAATTACAAACTCATCATAACAGGGTCTGATTGTTTTTCACTGCTATTGTTATTAAGTTTGGAAATGCATGCAAGTAATAAGCATCAGCTGCATTCACTTCTATGTATTTCCAGATGTGAAAACAACAGCAGTGAAAAACAGCCCAGTTTTGAGGAGTTTGTAATTCCAATTATTATTTTTTATGCCTATTACACATTTCCCCAACCCATTACGTCACACTGAACAAATGCCACACACATGAATAAGGTCTATAAGCTGTGCTGCACACCTGAGATTAATCACTTCATCCAATAGTATCTGACAGGTAACCAATGTGTGAGCTTGGAACTACAGTTATACAAAGTCTATTGTCTACCAGTTGTGCCAATGTTCTAAGGCCCTAGTTCAGTGACATGAAAGAGTGAAAAGTGTAATGGGTGAACAGATGAATTTACCGTCCTTGATACCCTTCATTAACTTCCGACTTTGGATAGGTTTGAGGTATTTCACCAGATCCCTCTCCTCCACCAAGGTCAGATCTTCAATAGACTCGACCCCAAGCTCATCCAGCATGGTGGCAAGAAGGTCATCAGGGAGACCAGGCAAGTATGACCACACAACTTCCTTGACCTAGTCCCATTAAGTAGTGAATCATGAAACACTGCAATTTCTCATTTTTGCCATCCCTACACTGTATGCATATTTCCTACTATAGTCTGTTCAGTCAACAAAGCAAATTAAAGACAAAATTAACTTTATTCAAGGCTACCAAAAAAAAAAAAAATTGTTTGCTATGACTACATAGTCTCCTCTACTACTCACGTCTCTCCTCACGTATCCTGTATCCTCACTTTCCTCCCTGCTCATACTGCCTCTGGGAAAGAATGGTGGAGAGCAATAAGGGACTGATCATACACATTGTACGCTGAAAGAGGATAGTAGTCCAGTAGATCTTCCCGCTTAATGCACACATAATTGTCTTGGGCCACTCCTAGGTCACAGTACACACCTGTGTCACATAACTTTACAAAAGTATGTTTCTCTGAGACAAAATAGACCGAATTATGAACAACAATAACTAGCATAATCTTCCCCATAAGAAGCCCTTCATCACTGTTCTCTAGTAACATGTACATCCCCCTTCTGTAATCTGTGCCTTTGACTGTAACATAGTTACAAGCCACTGCCGACTGTAACTGGAATGGACAACTGGCTACAGATGCCCTGATCCTGTCATTGTAATCGTCAACATGAAAATCAGTCCCCTTCTCTGCTTGTACAAGTGGAGGGAACAAGTTTCCCGCACTCAAGTACGCTTGTAGAAGTTGGTGCCTCTCTGCTAGAGTTTTGCACAAATTCTTAAAATTGTGCAATTTTCTGGCACACTGTTTAAAAAATGTATGTTTACTCTCAAATCGGAGTGTCCATAGGCGAATAAGTGGGCCAAAGTGAATGATGAGAGATGGATAGTGGCACAGATAATGGTGCTTTGGTCTGAGGGGGGCATTGGGGAAAAGCCTTGTCCTGTTGTCTATGTACTCGTCTATGAGGACTTTAAGATACGCAACCTGGCCCTCTGTAATGACCGGTGCACAGATGAGCTCAACAATCTCCCTCAGCTGCAAAATGATTTGCCACACCTCATTTTCGCAGGGATCTTTAATCCTGTCACCCACCATGAGTGGGAGAAGTCTAAGCAAACACCAGTTCTGAACTGCATGCCCACTGAGCTTGTCGCTGCTGGGAGAGAGGTCTGCTGGTTTGTCCTTACCATCGTTAACTTCATATCTGAACTGGTTCTTGCACCTGTTTAACTGCAGGTATGTAAAATGATTATCCTCAACTAAACAGTGAATATATAAAGGAAGGTCATAAGCTATGACTCCCTCAAATAAGTCATGGCCTAGACATGGTGGTAGGCCAGGCTGGCAAACATGGAAATGTGAAAGCTGATTGAAAGGAGAGTCAAACTTGATGCCGCATACAGAGTCAGTGGCAGTAGTTTCCTGCTCTTGCAAATTACTTGCGTATGATTGGGCTGTTCTTTTGGTACCATGCGATATAGGATTAGTCAGAAAATCACCTCTACACACCTCACAGTAGCGACAAAAATAAGTAGACCGACTGAAGTTCTCCAAGAATCCCCCAATAGAATGGGATCCCAGGTTTTCTCCTGCAATGGCAACCAAAGACCCCTTTAGTACAATGCCATCAGATGTGACTACACCTCTCTGCTCCAGAATTTTGAGGTCCTCAATCAGGGGAGCAAAAACGTTATTTACCCCAAAATACTTAAAGTCCTGTTCCCTACATAAGAGAACAAGTTGCATCTGATCAATAGAAGATCTATTGTGAGGCAAGATGTCAGTCAGAGTTAGGTAAACCGCTAAAACCTTGTGCTTTTTTTTCCCTGAGCCCAGGGGGTTGACAACCTCAAAGGCATCTTGGTACAGTATTAAACCAAGTGAAGAAGGGTCAGCTTTCAACATTGGATTACTTTGAAAGCCTTCTCCATCCTTGACATCCTGATAGACAGCATCAGTAGATGGCTGCAAACGTGTCATGGTATACTGTTCGCGTAGAGACTCATTTTTGAAAAGTGTCACCAATGTCTCATGTATAGGAACATACTGAGCAAAACATTCTTTGTCATTTTCATCATTGCCCAAGAGCAAAGGAACGGGATGAACATAGTTAAAACACTCTTTAAAAGCAGCCTTCCTCTTTGCATCTGTACTGAGCATTCCCCTGTTATAGAGTGTGAGTAGATCATCTCTGTTCATTTCCTCAATGATGCTGCTTATAATGGCCTGAGGGATTCCGAGTTCTTTTAGTTTCTCACTCAGAATGTTTAGGGAATTGGACAGGCCAAGTTCATGAGCACTTTGAAAGCCATCAATAATGGTTTGAATGGTGCTTGCTGGTAAGAGTAGCTTAGATTGCAATTTCAGGTAGAAAAGTGTAAGGTTCTGTAAAAATAGGTTTTCGTCGACAGCTAATGGCATTTGTGGTTCATTATGTTCCTCGGCAGCCTCTGAATATGACTGACTGGGTCCTGGCAACGGCTCTGTAGCAATAGACTTTTCTAAAACAAGGTCATCTAAAACCGAATCCTCTGCACACCTATGTTTTCTGGAAATATGTGAAGCAAAAGTCATCACGTGTGTGAACTTGCAATCACAACCTCTAAATGGACATCTAGTTTCCATTCCTCCCCTTATGTGCGTCTTCAAATGCTTAATAAGAGAGGCCAAAGTGTCACACTTAAATGCACAAGCCTCAAGAAGACATTTCAAGGGTGTGTCAGGTGGTAGAGCTGATGTGCAAGGCAGTATAGGCCCAGCAGCCTGCAGGTAGGACCTATGCTGCCTATACATATGAATTTGCAGTCCTGTGTGTTTTCTGTACCTCCGTGAGCAGTTAGGCACCCCACACTGGTAGTGATAATTGGGGGCATTGCTATGCAGTTTTGTGTGCTGAACATAGTTACACACATTCTCAGACACATGCTCACAGCCAACGAATTTACAGTTGAGCATTGTGGGTCATGTTAACTAGTCACCTACCTAATCTATTTCTCCTCACTCTTAGCCTGACACTGAACAGGATGGTTAGCCTCACCCTCTGATGACCTGGAAAGAAAAGAAAAGAAAAAGGAGAAATTACACAAAGGCAACCAACAATAAGAATTTCAGTTTGAATTTCATGTCAAACAAACGGTAGTAGATAACGTGATTACCCGTAATCTCAATAAAAGAAACGCTGCAAATAAAAAGACACAAAGGAAGTGAATTAACGGGTTTATGAGAGAAGAAGAAGAGGGAGAAATAAGAAAAACGAACGTAAGTGAACAAGTTTGTGTTTAATTTCGCTACGTGTACTTTTCAATGTGTTATGGTTAGGCCCTGTAGCTAAACTGGAGGATGCTGTATTATTAGCTTCGGCTAACACGGGGAAACACAGTGTCTATGTGCGGAAAGACCACTCATGAGAGGAGAATCGAGTTCGGCAACTTTACTCGAATGTGTAACGGTTAGCGGACTCAAAGGCTCAATGGTCTTGATGCCACACATTTAATGAATCTGTTTCTGTAGAAACATACAAAATACCCTCAGTACGGATGGCAACGAACAGTCACAGCTTACTTCAGCAAAGAACTAAGTTAATCTAACGTACTCTTCTTACATTGAAAACTCATAGCCGAAGCGTCACTAATACATGTCAAAGCGGGAAACCATACACGGGCTATTCATGACACAAAACAAGCTAGACAGCTAACGTTAGCATGGCAAACGGCACATATATCGCTTCTAAATTAAACACATGAAACAAATAAAATGTCATTACATGTCACTTACGCTAACAAGGTTATGTTATGGTGCGTTCAAGTCATGTCGGATACATCGTATTTACGAGTTGAACGCACATGAACGCCACCACAAAGTCGTTCTAACGAGTGGGAAACTCGAAATTTTCTTTAAGCCCCGAGTTTCCGAGTTGTGGGCGTGTCAGTGAAAAAACGTGTCGGATGCAAT
This sequence comes from Aspiorhynchus laticeps, assembly GCA_023376895.1. NCBI lineage: Eukaryota > Metazoa > Chordata > Actinopteri > Cypriniformes > Cyprinidae > Aspiorhynchus > Aspiorhynchus laticeps. The sequence goes on from JALXFT010002281.1 coordinate 15,176, forward strand.
GGACGCAGCCAAAGACTAAAGATATGCAGCGTCGGTAAAGTTGTTGAAATGAATAAAATTATTATTTTTTGTAATGTACAATAAAACTATATAAGTTACACATACAAAATATTATATTATTGTATAATTATAATAGAATATATAATTATTCAGTTTACATCACCTTCATAAATTAAATAAAAACAGAAAAAAGAAAACACACAATGATTCACATTCTTCATTCATCATTTTATAGATGTAGAGTTGTAGAAAATAATTGAATTTTATGTAGAAAAGTTAAATCGCCATCTTGTTCCGACCAAAGTGACTTGAACTCACCCGACGTCGTAATTACGACTTGTCTACTAGGGGTGTGCGATACTGCAAATTTTGGTATCGATCCGATACCAAGTAAATACAGGGCCAGTATCGCCGATACCGATTCCGATACTTGTCATTTAAAAATACATACATTTAAATGACCAACAACAATTAAAAAAATTACAATAACTAATGTTGATATGACTAATATTATATTCACCTTAAAGCTACGTGGATATTATTTGCCTTTCTAAAAGGACTTTGCAGGCAGAGGAGCCCAGAACATGAAAGCAATGCACAGTTTCATTTTAAGTATTTTCCTCTCATAGAAAAGAGTTATAAAAAATAACGTGGCTTAATAAATTAAGAACATAAAATACAAAACTCAGTATACACCTTATGTTGCAAACTAGATATACAAGTTAGCAGATGTGCCTAGAATATGAAAGCAACGCTCAAAGTTTTCACATTATGCATTTTCCCCATAAATTCTCCCATAGAAAACCATTATAAAGAAAAGTATAATGTAAGTGGCAAATTGAATAAAGACAGTGATATGAAAAATAACTATTAAACCATGATTCGTTTATTATTGAAAGGATTTTCGTATGTACTGTATTTTCTGTTTATTTTATACATACTGTAATAGTTGTTTGTTATTATTGCAATAAAAAAAAAACTGTGATATGAAAAGGCCAAATTCGGTATAGTTTATAAAAATATATACTATGTGTGTACAGGTAAGCAGATGAACCCAGAACATGAATGCAACATGCTGAATTTAATTTCCTCTCATTGATAACCAATATAAAAACATTTAATATGGTATAATGGAGAAAGACAGTGATAAAGACCAAATAAATATAGACTAAATTCAGTATACAATTTATATAATATTTGGCAAGCAGCTGAGCCCAGAATATATATGAAAACATGCTAAATTACATATTAAGCATTTTACTCCCATAGAAAACTGTTATAATGAAAACATTTAAAGTGGTTTAATGCATGAAGAAATAATATTCAAAGGCCAAACTCGGTATACACCTTACAGTGATACTGCATAAAAAGGACAAATTCGGTATACAGTTATATACAATATGTACTATGCGAAGGATTTCCTTCCTCCCCTTTTCATTTCGTTTGTGGCTCGGAGTTCTGTTCCATCTCTCACTGTAGCCAAAAGTATCCGCTTGCCGCTTGGAGCCGCTGAGTCACGTGATGCATGACAACAAACCAGCGTAGCAGGGGAGGAGCAGCAATGTTTGGATACGAGATGTGAAAAGAGCGGAATATACGCCCACAGACATGTCTACACTTTGATAAATGTATTAAGCAAGGTATTAAGTGTATAGGAGAAAAAAATAACCGAAAGTATCGATCTTATCAGGCTAGTATCGATCCGATACCAATACCAACATTGGTATCGATACTATCGATATCTGGATCGATCTGCCCACCCCTATTGTCTACTGGTAAGTACGAACGTCCGAGGAGGACTTGAACGCAGCATTATTCGTTTTTAACACCAGCTCACCTGTAGAAAAATACAAAATATTCTCAGTAGATGACAACGAACATTCACGGCTTAACGTTACTTCAACAAAGAACTCAGTTAATCTACTTACGTCCCTGCTGAGATTCTCCTGAATACAGACTGATTCCACAGCGCTCTGCTGGCGCGGCTGGTGTAACTTACTGAATAACTAAATACAACCAGAGAATGTCTAATGATACAACCCAAACTCTTGAACAAACACCACATCCCTGTTATCTTTATTCTCAAATCACTTACATCTAGGGCTGCACGATACTTTGCATGCGATAGTCATGCCCATCTCGTCAGTAAAGACGGTTCTGTGATTAGCGCGAAATCTCCATCACCTGTTTTCAAATGGAGCGGCAGTTAATACACAGAGCCGTAGTTCACTGACAAGCTACGCAATTCGCGCTCAGAATCGCATGCGATATTGAACGTGATATTGCGTGTCTTGTCAGTGAACTACGGCTCTGTGTATTAACTGCCGCTCCATTTGAAAACAGGTGATGGAGATTTCGCGCTAATCACAGAACCGTCTTTACTGACGAGATGGGCATGACTATCGCATGCAATATATCGTGCAGCCCTACTTTACATTGAACTGAGGGCACTACATATGCAGAAAAACACTTACATGAACCGCCGCAGGCTTTCACTCTAGAGCAGACTAGACCCCGCGAACGAACATGAACACAACAGGTAGTACCGAGTCCGGAACGAGAACACATCCGGCGGCTAACTGACCAGCATCCTCCAGTTCAGCTTCAAATCAAACATGGGCTACATGGCCTAACCATATAACACATTGAAAAGTACACGTCGCGACAATAAACACTAGCTCAGTCATGTTGTAACTAGGATATCCGCTGGAATTTTTTTTTATGGACCGTTTGAATCACTAAGTTATTAAAGTTAAATCGCTAACGGTTAGCCCTGCTAATCTATGATAACCTTGACTAATTACAGAAATGTGCACACATAAATAGTAATGTTTGTCCCATCATTGGTTTTATAAACTTTACAAACACCAAATTTGTCTAAACGGTGATAGTGACATGAAAAATTATTAGCGAAACTGTCGTCATTACTAACTACTATTAGCAAATGCTGTGAGAGAACTTTCAACAATTCCGGGCACTTGCTAACAAAATGTGAACTGTGTCATGCGATAAACGTTCATTTGAAAGTAAATGTTATTATCATATTAAAATAGCATGGGTGTAAGTGCTGCAAACATGCATGCTGCTCACCTTCTCCATTCAGCCCGGAAGAGAAGAGGGACACGATGGCGCCTAAATTTAAAACAGTTCGGTTATGTCATGTGACTTCCCAGGGCACATTTAAATACAATATTTCACTGTAATAATACTGTTTAATGCTGTGAAATCCTTAATTTTTTTCACTGTGTTGCTGTGATATTACAGACCTTGTTGTGATATAACAGCAGGTTTTAGATTGCAAGATTTTACTGTAAAATAAGAGTTAAATGCTGTAAAATCCAAGGATACTGTAGTTTTTACAGGTATTCATTGGGATATTACAGGGAAACTTAATTACAACAAGTTACTGTAAAATAATACTGTTAATAATTGTGAAATGCTGGTAATTTCTAACAGTGCAGCCTTCCTCAGATAGTGTGTCAAAAAAGTGTGTCTTTTAGTGATCTTTGCTCGCTGCAAACCTCTGATTGCTGGAATTGTCTGTACAGCATTATGGGAAATTTAGTTTTCACCATGAATTCCGCTATTAAGCACGATTTTTTTTTTTTATTATTTTTTTTTTTTTTAATAATTCAAATTAACGCAGATGGCTTCAACAAAATGCCTATACAACTGATTAACAACATCAGAGCTCATAACAGGTCTGTCTGGTTGCAGTTATTGTTAAAAATCTATTTCCTTATGGAAAATGAATGGTGCTTTTACTTCTGGAATCAGACTGTTGTGCTCTATATTCTTTGAAATGAATAAATGCATTTACAGCGCCAGCAACAAGCACTAAGTGACACAGATTTCTGACAACACAAATGACATTGACCTTTGGCAACAGGATGTAGCTGTGTCCACCGACGTGATAAAGTTGAGATAGCTACTGTTTGTCTTTATGTAAATGAAAAGCAATTGACAGTTTAATTATTACAAACATCTACTGAAATTGAGGAAGCAAAAAAAAGAAGTAGTAGCCTATAGCATAATTCTTAAATAAGAGGTATTAAACTAAGAAATAACTGAGAAATTATGCTCTTTTGCACGATAGTCAATCACTCAATAGACACAAACATACAAAAGATACATTTTCACTGTTTCTATTATTATTATTATTTGGTTGTTTCTGCTCTGGCTGCAGTAACGTCGTGTTTCCTGTATTTGTAACACATGAGGAATCTTACACCATTTCTCTATAGTTTCAGTTTAGCAATATTCTTATGGGAAACCTCAAACAGTGTATTCTCTTTTGTTAAATGTAAAAGTTAAAGTCTTTCTGTTGCACTGTGGATAAAAAATCCCTCGTATGTGGAAACATACTTGGCCAATATAGCTCATTCTGATTCTTCTGATTCTAAATTACTCCCGTGCTTCATCTGTCCATGAAATATACAGTCAAACCAATATTTATTCAGACACCTTCAACATTTCTCACATTATCAGTTTATTCACTATAGTAAAATGGTAATAAAATATGACAAGAAATCAAGAGTTAAACTGTGTCAGAACAAATTCATCTTGATAATGTCAGATAACTTTGATAGAAAGCTATGTAACAAAACATGCTCAGGTCAAAGTGTCAAATTAAATTTTTGGTCCCAAATATTTATCAGTTACTGGTTGTCCTCTGCATGAATAATTTTTGGCTATTATGTCACAGTTTACTTTATTCTGCTATCCTCACTTACATAAATGAATGATGTTTATGCTGAATTTTAGGTAGAAGTAAATGAAGTTTCCTTTCAGAGTTCCCTTTCTTTGAAATTGCCTTGCAATATT